>CM031234.1:1031611910-1031706045 GCA_018340775.1 Taxus wallichiana var. yunnanensis
CCAATGCCTCCATTGTTTGGGGTTCGTTGAGACTCTTATTAGGTAGCTCTTGTGTTATACCCTTTTTTGTACATAGTTATTCTCAAAACACCTCAAAAACATTCAAATATGTGCAAAAATACAAAACCATGACATGTTTATGCTCTTGATTGGTTGGTTTGTTACTTTATACATGTTGTTTGTCACGTTGGTTTGACAGATATAGATATCACTCTTTACACACATGCGTTAACGAGCGAATATTGAACTTGATGCGGGACACACACAGTTGATACACAATGATCGTAGTCGGCTTGGTTCCTTACATTACTCTTTTGGGGCATCCTCCCACACTATACAAGTGTTTTTGTTTCATTATATATTACTTTACACCTTCCTCATCATGTTTGATTCTATACATAGTACTTATTGCTATCGTTTGAGATAACATGACTAACACATGTATCTTGTCGAGTGATAACTTATCTTGCTATCGTTTGAACTAACACGACCAACACATGTATCTAGTGCAATGATAACTTATCTTGTTATCATTTGAGCTAACACGACTAACACATGTATCTTGTGCAGTGCTAACTTATCTTGTTATCTCTTTTTTTGTTATTCTTGTTGGTTATACTTACTTCATATACTACTGACACTACTTGTTTACACGGAATATTTATGTGATTGCTTACTACGTTATTTCAATCATTTGTCTTATCTGATTACGATGTTATGATTGTTTGTCTTGTGACACCACGGGTGTCCCATGTTTGTGGCTCTATGCATATCTTGTGTGTTTACACATGGCACATTGTGTCTTCTACTATGATTGTCTTATGACATCGTGGGTGTCCCATGTTTGCAGCTCCATGCCTACATATAACTATATGCTTCTAGTGTTGTTTCTATTGCTTTATTGTTGCTAGCTTATGATACACTTGACTTATACTCTTATGGTTACACTATTGTTTTTACTATGGCTTATAGCATGCTAGATTGCTACTTTATTGTCTCTACCATACTTACCATCTTCTTACAACCTTAGTGAAAATTCAGTTCAAACCGTACATTTTGGTTTGACCAGCCACCGAACTTGCCAAAGAAGTTCGGTCAAAGATTAATTTTCCTTTTTTAATTAAAAACTTAAAGTGTTTAAATTAAAACAACTTCGACGAAAAACAAAAATGAAGCAAGAAACACTAATACCTAAGCACGTAAAGGAAAAACTCTGTAGATGATATATTTATTTATTATTGTGTAATTGGTTTTTCTTTTCAAATATCATCATCTATGTATATTATTTATTATTTTTATATATTTTATATTTGTAAATTTTCTAAACCAAACCAAACCTTTTGAAAAAATCCAAACTTTTCCCCCTTTCGAACTATCCGAACTTTTCGAACATGGTAACTATGGTCTCTACTATCATTTCTCACATGTTTACTATGGTGTTTCCATACTTGTTCTATTATGAAGTACAATTGTTCTACTATGGAGTACAACATGATTGTTATTTTTCTCTGCTATTACTAGTTATTTAACAAATCTATTCTTTCTTATTGTTTGTTGCATGTTTTTTCTCCATGCTATGGTCTCTACCATGTGCAACCCCTTTTGTAGGTGCAAGTTCTCAACGGTGGCCACCATTCCAACCTTTTATGTGATCATATGTAGATTATCAAACTTATTACACATGGGTACACATCTATTCTTTTGACTCGCACACTCAAATATTTTATCACACGCGCCTCAAAAGAGGGGGCATTCATCGGAACATTTATGCATCTACGGACAAGTTACAGGATCCAAGAAAGATTTACGCATGGCTCAAATTGTCAAAAAGGTCACAAGTACGGAAATGTGGCATAATTCAAATAAGGTAAAAACCGTACATATCAATTGGGACCATGGTAAGATCTCTTGACCATGATGGCCCTTCCCAGGATAGGGGCATATTCTCTAGATTTTTCAATTTATACAGACTCTATCATCTATTTACAAGATTATCACATAGTTACAAATACGGATGACACAATTCAAAGTAAGTTACTGGGGCATGAGTACTTCATTCTTTCTGACATGATTCAAATTTAGTTGCAAAACAGGGTTTGGGGGCATGGGTCACCTTCTCCCCTTCAATGTTTCAAAATTCTACATGATTAGTTCGATCCAACACCTTATGGGTGTAGACACCCTAAAAATACATACATATTTCTATCTCGCTTCTATCCAATTATAATTAATTAAATTAATTCTATCTCGCCGCATATACACCCCTTTGAATTAATTAAATTAATTCCAACATTCAAATACTCCCCTTTAGAATTAATTAAAATTAATTCTATTACCTAATCTATATTCCTACCCTTTGGAATTAAATAATTTAATTCTAACATGCCTTTGGAATTAATTAAATTAATTCCTACACCCTTCTAGCTAATATAATTAAACATTTATTTATTTAAATGGTTAATTATCTCCTCACAATTAAATTAATTTAATTCTACCATTCTCTTGGAATTAATTAAATTAATTCCTAACACCTTCTAGCTAATATAATTAAACATTTATTAATTTAAATGGTTAATTATCTCCTCACAATTAAATACTAATTAAATTTAGTTATTTAATTCCACCTATCTCAGTCAACAACCACTTGGACTCCACATCCTCATCCTAGTTAACTACACTTCTAGAATCCTAGAAAGGTGGGGGCAATTGAATTACACGTACAACCACCTTTCCGGATGCAGCTTTTGCATTTAATTCATTTATTGCCCCTAAATGCCCCTAAGACTGCTACAACCTCCTCCAATGCTATTTTTAGCATGTGCATTCAACCGTGTTCAACCAATTTCTAATTGTCTCTAGCTTCTATAAATTGCAAGCTTGTCTTATCCCAAATCCTCCTGAATTATTTGCAAATAAACTCTGTCAATTTGCATTCTCAAGCTTTCCAACTATTCTATTCGTAGCAATTGCACTCATCTTTGGAGGCCATTCAAGAGCACCCACAAATCAATCACTTGCAAAGGTTATACAACTTCAAAAGCTCTCCTACTAAGGTTTGCATTAGAAGGTTACTGGAAGGTTTGCAAGTTTATTGTTTATCTTTCATTCACTGTAGTTTTTCTCTCGCATACAATAGGGGTGGCAAGATTCATTCCTTCCAAAGTCCAATTTTCAAGTTGGTACAAATTAGGCCTATATCTGTTTTGCATAAGAATGTGGTCCGTCGGTTTAGTGGAAAGCGTCAAAGCAAAACTGAAGTCTTCATAGATTTTTCTTTCATCTTCTCTCACTAGATTCCCAAATATGGAAAGACTCAAAGCAAAATTGAAGACTTCGTAATCTACTCTTTCCTCTTCTCTCACCAAATTTGCAAATAAGGAAGGCGTCAAAGCACATGGGTTCTTTGTAGTCTAAATCTTTCCTCTCTACAAAAATATGGCAAACATGGCTCCTCTTCTTTACTATCTCCGATGGCACAACATTGGGGACTGATCACCCCCAATCCTCCGACATCTCCACAAAGAAATTCCAAGTCTCTAAGGCACGGCAACAACGGGAGCTCCTCCCTCCACAAAACAAACAGTGTATTCCTTTCATGTTTTGCATCTCCTTTATGTACTTTTTGCAATGTTCAAAGTTACAAGCATTATCTATATTTTTGAGTTAAAGTTTAGTTTATATCATAGACATTGACTACACTTTATGTTGCAAGGTTTCATCATGGAGCATGCCAACACCAACACATCAAAAAAACCTTAAAGGGGGCCAATGTAGACACTAAAATTTGGTAATTTGTCCTTATGCAATGCCAAGTTTGACCATGTTCCCTTGTTAAGATAAATGCTCACATTCGAATCCAATCTCCTCATCTCTCTAGCTCTTCTACAACTTGTTTATCTTTACACACTACTCGCCGTCAATTTTGAGAGTATTATTTAATCAAAGCAAAGATTAAAATTTTGTTCTTCAAGACAACTTTCGATTTTATCTTTTCGTCTTTCCAATTTGAAAACGTATGGAAGGGTTGGGATGTGAGGTCCGATCTTGGCCGACCAATATAGTCCCGCCCCTTCACATTCACCAACTCGATTTCAAAATATTATTTGGGTTGTTTCATCTTCCTAAAGTCGGCCTTATTAGAATATTTCACCTATAGAAGGCTATATAAGCAAGTCATTATCACTTTATAACTCACCTAACACTATTATAAGCTATTGTTGTAAATATCATTCCAAAAGCACTCAAAGGGTTCCTAAATCTGCCCAAATCAATTGTACATCATCTAGATAAAATAAGATAAGATAAATATATTAATGTCCAACGAATGACCACGAAGTAGATCAATGGGACTGCAGTCCAAACAATATACAAAGTGCAAGCGGGGAAGACTCAAAACGAGTTCCCGAGAACAGAAGAAAGAATAAGAGAAGAACAAGCAAAAACCCCAAAAAACAAAACCCCCACAGACGGGGGCAATGAAACAGATGGGGGAAGGAAAGCAAAGAAGAGAATGAAGGAGGGGACTGACAAGGAGTTGTCTACTCAGAAATGGTAGTCACATCCCTCCTAACATTCAAAGCTGACAAGAAGTAGCTACTGATGGAATGGCTCCTCGAAGAGGGGGGCGAGGGCCCCCTCCCCGTAGAGATCTAAGACTAGAACGACGGCCAGGGAGGCGAGTAGATCTGGATTGCCCTCTGAGATGTGTATGCTTTGCAGCCGGCTGGTGGCCACTAGGGGAGCTGTGAAGGTCTAGCCGGGAACGAACTGATCTATGCCCTGTAACAGGATCAGAGTGGCTCTGTCGTTTGGTACCACCCACTACAGGTAGAACCGGAAAGAAAGATGTAATCCGTCTCGTGGAAATGACTCTCGGAGGTGGGTGAAGAATCTGGTCTCGAAGCTCCAAAGACTCACTAAAGGCACCGCTGGTCAATATATCTGAAGAAAACCGAGAGGGTCTGAACCCCTTTGAAGAGGCAATGAAGTCACTCAACCAAGTCAAAGAGTCTAACTTCCTCCATTTCCAAGCATGCAAAGGTCATAGAGCCATGTTTTAGCAAGAGCAAAGTCACTTCAAGCATTGCACAAAGGTTTCAATCAACAAAGGGTTAGGTCACATAGCTGAGACACACCACATCTCACTACTACCACATTGGGTACATTTTATACTACGCAGTTAGCCCGCTATCTTGGTGTCAAGAGACACGAGGGCACCCCTAAGGGGTTGGTTAACTATTCACACTTGCACAAGCACCTAAGAGAACTACATGAGACTTGATCCCGCAACGAGGGCATGTAGTGCAGCATTTGGATTGGTTCAACAACTGGGAGTTTGATTGCCAAGGGTAGCCCAACCTCACCACACACACATGTTTTCTCCTTTTGGTTTGCTAATGATTTGATAAAGGGTTTTGTAGGTTGTTAGGGTTTCCACTTTGTTGCATTGATTACAAGTCATCCCGAAGTTGTGCAAACAAGAGTGACATACAACGAAGATCATTATCGAGACAAGCGTAGTACACAAAAGTTGCAGGTCCAGTGTTGAAGGGTCTAAGACCGCATACAATTTCATGTCGATCAGACAATCAGGTCAGACCATACAAAAGTTGACGGTCTTGCCCCCTATTAGGTTTGTAGCTCTAGAACTTTCATTGAAGCATCTACGATTCCATCCGATCATCCCTAAATTGTCTTATACATCTATGTCTATCTCTCCCCTCGTGTATTAGAGCAAGTACTTATTGTTTACCAATCATTTCAAGTATGAATGCATTATTCTAATTTTGTATGATTAATGTTAGAAGTTAATTAGATCATAATAGTATACCTATTGCAAACCTTTACATCTTTTTAGTAGTTGTACAATAACATTCTAAAATCTACATAGGGTGTAAAAACCTCCTACTTAATCTCTTTTAGAGCAAAAAGGCTCTCCCACTCGAACTCTAGGATATGAAACTCCTTCAAAAGCATTCTCTTGATGCATCATCAAGATCCAATAGAATTTCATTAGGGGTCACACTTCATATACCGGATGTGCACACTCTCCAACAAGATCATCGCAAAAGGCTCACCTTTATCTCAAATGAAGTCACACACTTCTCTTTCCATGCTAGCTTGCATTTATGCACATGCTCAACAAAGATCCTCCACGCCTCTATACTCCGTGAACTTCAAATTCACCGGATCAAAACATGCGGTTGTGTTATACTTGAAATGTTCACTGCAAGTTTTTACGCAGAGGTGTCGCTCCAACACCAAACCCTACGGGCCTAACCACAATACTTCTCGTAACCTATGCGGCAACTTGGCCCATTTTAACAAACACCACATGCATGACTAACACAAAATTCACACTTATCGGCACATTCACCACTTGCGGCGGGCTTGTGGAATGTCCAACCCTCGAAACTCCAACGCTACCCAAAGTCAACATTACAATCTTTTTCACCCATTCCAAACTTCCAATCAGCGCAGGGACCTCCTTACACGCCCCTAACGTAGAAACTCTTTTTCCTATCGCAAACCCCATCATTTGCTCCATCATAAAAGCTTCCTTACAATACAAAAACTTATCTTTAGTAATCACACCAACACTTTCAAATGTTCTTCCTTCAAAAGAATCATGTTGTGCATCAACATCGGCATTAATGAGTTGTCGGCTCCATATAGGGTCTTCCTCAAAGTCTATGTACTCATCCTCTTCTCGCAAGAACTTTTCAAGTTCAATTGTGTCAACACCTTTGGACTTTAAGGCTTCAATGTCTCACAGGCGGTCCTCATGACACAAGTCATCCACATGCCCTCCTTATCCAACGCAAGTTCCAACAAGATCCCCGGATTGTCTTTCCTACACTCCAAGAGCACCTTAACTCAACCCCTCTCTCTCAACTTTCCACAAGCCTTCTCAAACTTATTTCTCTTTCACCAAATTCTCTATCACTTCATCCCTCACCAATCAAAATCCTAGCAATCACCTTTAATCTGCTTAGCACTGCACAATAGAAGCTTAGTTCTTTATGGTCACCTTCTCAAACCCTAGGTCCACAAGGAGCATCTTTGTCCACATAGGAATCTCTTCCGAAATGATCCTCTATGCTCTCGCAAGAACTCAAATTCTACTTGCTCAACAAGAGTATGTTGTCCCCACAAATTCCAGCACATAGTTGTTCAAAGCACCTCGCCACCGCATGACGGCTCGAGTCCAAACCTCATTCGTCTCGCCTCGATCTCTCCAACCTCACATCAGTCCAACCCTTCATGATCGCAATATTTCATCTCTTTCCAACAATATTTGCAGCAATCCACACATACAAGTGCTCAAGAAACTCTATAAAGAACACTTCATAAAAATCGCCGTCTGATTCATCTTCCGACCAAGCCTCGGGTCAGCAATCATCATGTCCCTTTGCCTTCACCAAATTCCATATTCTTTCCCTTGAAACCAAGCTTTGATCCATTCCTGCATGATCCAATCCATAGATCTACATGCCATATGTTCATCCATGCATGACACAATGGAATGAGGTTCTGGCAATAGGACCAATTTGCAAGCCTAGTTTTCGACCTTTTGCACTATTAAAGAATATCTACGTTAGACAAACCCTACCACACATCGAAGCACAAAACTTTATCTAGACCTGCACTTTCACTCACACTTGTGCATGAGTGTCTCACCTGAAGCGCACTAAAGCAGTCCAAGATCCCTCATTAAGGGAGGGCGACACAAGAACTAGACAAGAGTGTGGCCTTTTCCTCAAATTTGACATCCTAAACCCTAAAAACATCAACATATAGCAAACGCACAAATAACCTTTCAGGCATTCGATCTAATAGAATTCATGCACAAAACATACAATGATCAATCCAATCCACACAGAAAATATGAGTCTTCCATTAATTTTTGCAAAGAATATTACAATTTATATCGATATGTGTGCAAACATACACAGAATCATGAATGCAACAATGAATTTAAACAAATATACACTAGATCTGAGCAAATTTGCACTCATGAATGCATGAAACCCTTGCAATGTACAAGTAGTTCTCCAAACCCTTACAGAATTGATAATATAAGTCTAATTTCTTCTCCAAACCAAGAACTTACAGACTCAACTAAGAAGTGTACAATTAAGAATGACAGGGCTATTTATAGATTTCCTCGAATCTTGAGAATATTCCTTTGATTCTTCTTCTGGATTCTTCTGCTCTGCCTGGTTATTGCTGAGTTGTCACGCACATTCATCCTTCTAAAACCTTCCATTGGTTCCTAAGTCAGCCACGCAATCCCAGATAAACCATATCTAGACTCATTTCTTGTGTGCCATGTGTCCTTCCTTAAACATAGAAAATTCTGTGTATATTCTTGCACAGTTACCTGTACCTTACACGTTCTTGCCATTTGTCATTGGATCACACACGGCTTGTTGGATCAATGCAAGAAGCTATTTTCCCCGACCAACACGTAGCAAGAGGAGGGATTGAAAGAACTCCATGAGAAGATCCATTCTTACACTGGACCACACCCACACAGTCGTCAAAGACAGAGTTCACCATTGTTGGGATCTGTAGCAAACCATTCCCCTTAACTATGGTTCGTTGTGCTTGCCTTTAGTATGTATTCTCTTTATTTTCCTAATTCTTTGCAGTAAGGTCCAGGCTGTAATTTACGATGTGGAAACGGACTGTACTCTTTGATATACATAAGATGGCCTTATTGATGAAGCTTTGGAGATTTTTAAAAACCTTAAAATTCGCGGGATAAAGTCAGAGAAATTTTCCTTTACCCACATTTGCCCAACTGGTGCTAAAATGGTGAGCTGCTACAGGGCACAAATATCTATTAAACATAATAGGATGCATTTTTTTGTCTAAAGTGGTTGTCTACCCTGATACACACATGTGAAAATGTGGCAGGATTCCAAAGGCTTATAAATAGAAAGCAGATATTTGCCAGATGTTGAAGATGTCACAGATGTGAAAGGCAAATAAAAAATAGGAGTTTGCACGATACACATGAATTGTTTGACATAATGTTTCCATTACATGTGGTCTCATGGTCTCCCATGATTGTAGGTTATGCAACAAAATGGTGGTCTTGAAGAGGCTTTAAGTCTTTCTGATGAATTGGCTCATTAAAATGTGACCTCGTGGACAGTTATGACTTCTGAATATGCACAATATGGGCTTTCCATAAAGCCTTGAATATTTTTAAGAAAATGCAATCATCAGGTGTAAGCCAGTCTTATCAACCTTGGACAGCATTCTCCATGCTTGTACCAAATTTAGAGCTTTGGAGCAGGGTGTAGAGATTCATCTAAATAATTGAAAGTAGATATTTTTCAGAAGCTGTAATTTCAAATGCACAGATAGACGTGCTTGCAAACTATGGAAAGCATATGGTAGACATGTGAATTGTTCAATAAAAATATTTTTCCCAGGCATGGCCTAATGGTTGGCAATGAGTGCTGAATTTGCTTTGCCCTGTCTTTGCCTAAAGAAGCACTCTAGGACTGGCTCTGTTTAAATATGGGTAGATGAGGTATTGACCAAATGAAGATATTTTAGTCTCGTCGTAGGAAATCTATCCTAAGTAGGATGTTGAAATATATGTTTACATTCTTGGCCTGTTACATTGCTTTAATAGTTTATTTTGTTTATGAGGCTAGAGGACTTGTGGATAACCCCATTAGACAATCAAAAAAGTAAACTCCAAAGCATACAGATCAACTTAGCCTTTCAGACGTATCTTGTGAATTGGCATTATATCAGGCTATAAAGGCTTATAGATGTGACTGAAAATATTTAGAAGATCCTGAATTCTCACAAGAGGGAATGAGACTCGCATACTCCGTCATAGCTTTTTCCTCAAAAAAAAATCAACAAGAAACGAATAAACAAATATCAAACTTATTTTTGAATAAATTTAAGGGCAAGATAACATAGAAGAATATAACAATCAGTATGTCACATATTTATGATGGCTATCTGAAATTTTAGTGTTTAGAAAAACCTAATAATTACAATAAGAAAACAAAACTTAGCTGCAAAGTTTCTTCCAATCATATATGTAATAACATTTGACTAAAGAACAATGGCACCATAAACCTTACTTCAAGACCTTCACTGTTGAGGGCCATTGAACGTGCCCTCTGGTTAAATTGGCCCCAATCTTCGGTCCCTGTAAAATTTCCTCTATCATTTCTGTTTGTGAAAGTGTTGATGCCCTCTTCTCTTGTCTTCATCTCTTGGGCTCCTAGACCATATGGGATTTTATCATTTTCTTCCAATGATGATGCAGGAGCCATTCCCGCCGCTTCAACTCCTTCATAAACAATGATTCTGGTGGCTCTTTGCCTGCAATGCATAATTAAGCCAGGAGATGAAAGAAACAAAGCGCAAAACATTAGGCAGTGTCTTATAAAGAATGCAGGACAAATCCTAACAAAATCAAAATTATTACCATGAACATGAGACTTAGATATCATCTAGAGACAAAAAAATTGTCCGGACTCCAGGCTCAAGAATGAGTAAATGTGTGGCTCTCAGGAAGCCAAGGTGGGTTGAGTCGGTCACTGGCCAACTACAGACATCAATCAGGACCATCTCCAAGTGCTGCATTAATAGCATGTACCACATAGGACCCACACTGTAACGGAACGTATTCAGCAATAAGAAAACTAGAATTTTATGATTTATCACTTTGCAGGCTTATCATGCATTTCTTTACATGCGCAGAAGAAAAATAAAGAGTTTGATTTGAACATTTTATATTATTAAGATATGGTAAAAGCATGCAGACGAAGCCCCATACAATTCTACATAATACAGCACGACAACTTGGTAAAAAAACACAATAACAGGATACAGGCATTTGAAATTTTCTGCAGTCCATGATTATTGAATATTATTTTGGGGAAGGATTCATTATTGAATTTCTTCTATGACCCATCTCTTATGAACTTGAATGGTCCAGCTGGCACTCATTGCATGGCACCATTCATCACCACTGGGACTTATAATACCCAGGAGATCAGGACTTCCTGGGAGATCACCCATTCCAGTATTATTCTAGCTCAAGCATGCTTAGCTATGGAGTTTTCCCCACATTCAAGCCCCCCCCATCATGTTACCCACATTAAAGACCCCGTTTCTATGACCGAGTACATACACCCGTGACATCATAGCTACAAACACATAACATTTACTGTGCCCAAAACTTATAATTCTGTTAACAGGTGAAATATTTCCAAATCCCTCTGCCCATAAAGGGCAATCCAAGTTAAGCTGTCCCTTGCTCTAAGCAGAGGATGTTTACCCATATCTAAACCAAGAAAAATTGATGCTCATCAGAACGGAAGACTTGACATGACGAATCTTACAAAAACATGATGCTTGGCAGCTTTTTGTGCACTAACATCTTTAAATATTTTCTTAAAAATACTAATCCATATTTAACAGGATCAATAATGTCTCGCTAATACAGTGGAATGGGATAAGTTAACTGAAGCATCAGTGATTTAAAGTGTAAGCCAGGGTTCAAATCACAAGAAGACGTGATAAAGTGTACTCAACAAAATAAATTATAATAAAAGGATTTTAAGCTTCGACGGCCCATAATAATACCAAAGAATTTTGTCTGGAAAAAACTGTACTAAAACAAAAATCCCGAAAACATTTTCGGTTATAATAAGAATGAACAATAGGTATACGGAGCATCATATTCTTCTACTATGGTTATCTATATAGGAGCTCTGATCGCAAACCTAACACGGACGATGGGAAGCCTTCTGTATATAATACTTCATTGGCAAAATAATGTTTGCCAGAACATATTTAAATTCGAGATGAATACAAATTATATAATGTTGCGGGAAACAAATTTAAAATCGGGATCAATAGAGAACTAAATTCGCATGAAAATAACTTGAACAATAATAAAACATCGTTTCTTCCGAAAAAATCAGGCGCAACTGCCGGACACTGCGAGAAACCAGAAACAACAAAACAAAAAACAAAACAAAAAATTAATTAAACAGCGGTGGAAGAAAGTGATATTGAACAGCTAACCTGAAGAGTCGTCATCTGCGTCTGCTCTTCGGCAATTGACAGACAATCGGTGACGGCTGAGCTTAGCAAGGGTTAATTGGGGTAATTTAGCATCCTTCCTTGTAAAACACGGGTAGCTGAAATTGTTCGTCAAAGTTGCCCTGGATATCATTGATGAAGACGATTTACAGGCGGTAAATGATGCTGCCGCAGCCATGGCCGCCATTAACACACGTTACCAATTCCTCCTCTCTCCTCCTATTGCCTTACTAGTTTTTTAGTAATTTAATGTACGGTTTTGTCAATTAATGAGTTGTCCGCCTACGTGTACTCAAGAACAATACACGTGGACTTTGTTCCAGCCTTGTAAAGGATCGGCGGGGCCGCGGGATGTACATTTTTTTTTCTTTACGCCATCGTTTTTTTGTTAAAGTCCATTATCATAAAGAGAGTTTTTCCTTTACAAGCTTTATGTGTAGATCCTCTCTTATAATTGAGGAGGTTTCGTAGATCCTCTCCTATAATTGAGGAGGTGTTTGACCCCACTTTCTCCATGGTGTTAAGGATTTTTCTCGCCCTTTAAAATTACAAATGCAAAGCTGATTTTTAATCTATATGAGTAAGAACTACCAATCGCACCAAAGTGGTGCAATGGAAACATTGATATGTGCATAACAATACATCGTATCTTATGTGCGGAAGATCTAAACACAAAGGGTTTGATGGAAATGTAGACTTTAAAGTGGTTGAAGTAGGATATAGATGGGAGTGCAATGTGGCATTATTTTGAATAGGAGAGAACATCAATTATTGAATCCAAGGAAAGAATCAATCGATAAAGCACATGAAAAAGGGATTGA
Source organism: Taxus wallichiana var. yunnanensis (assembly GCA_018340775.1). Lineage (NCBI taxonomy): Eukaryota > Viridiplantae > Streptophyta > Pinopsida > Cupressales > Taxaceae > Taxus > Taxus wallichiana. The sequence goes on from CM031234.1 coordinate 1,031,624,825, forward strand.
TATATCACCCGAAGGTAGGAGGAGGAAGGAATGAGTTAAACACAAAGACTTAAAAAAACCACACCATGGGTGTTGAGGTAGTGTAGACACCCTAAATTACACACTTATTCCTAGTATTGTTCCAATACACATCATAGCATTCATCCCTTTACGATTGATTAATTAAATTGATTAGTCATGCACTTGCACCCCTTTGGATTAATTAAATTAATCCTTAGTATCCCTTTAGCTAATTTAATTATCATTTATTAATTAAATGATTAATTAATTAAGTGTGCACATTATAACAACCACTTTAGACCCCACATGGACTCCACTTCCCCATCCCACCAACTCCACTTGGATTCCACTTCATTAGTCCAATCAAATCGCACTTCTAGAATCCTAAAAGGGTGGGGCAATTAAATTGCACATGCAACCGCCTTTTTGGATACAACTTCTACTAATTAATTCCTTTATTGCCCCTAAATGACATTGATTCTTCCCACAAATGTTTGGTCCCCTCAACTCTATTTTTAGCATGTGCATTCAACCATGTTCAACCAACTTTGGTCTCTATAAAACACAGTTCATCCTCTTACAAATCCTCTTGGATTTACTGTACAAAACTTTGTCAACTTGGCTCTAATATATGCATATTGGAAGCTTCATCCAAGATCAAAACCTCTCGCTCATAGTAATTTGCATCCCCATTTGGAGTTTGTTTTCAAAGTATCCACAATCAGCCTTCCACAAGGTTCTACTGACTCAAAGCTTCCGCAACCATTACTCGAGGTTGCATTGGAAGGCTACATGAAGTTTGCAATTGTGTTTCGTTTGGCTCCATTTCAAGAATTTTTCGTAGTCTTCGGTAGGAGGAATTGCTCTTCTTTTTTGAGGAGGAGGATGCAAGGGCCATAAGACATCTTAGAGAGCACCTTTCAAAAGAAAAAACTAATGATATACATAGGTGGTAAAGGCTCCGGTTGTTGAGACAATTGTAAGACCTTGTCCAAAATCAACACTTGGGATTTATGTCTTGAGAGTGCGCAAGCCATCCTTAGAAGGAGTTACCCTCAACACTTAAGAGATACCAAGGGTAAAGGGACATCAAGAAACACAACTTACATAAAACCAATATTTAAACAAAAATGGTGTTACTTAATGAAGGATTCAAGAAAAATATATATTATAGAATATTTTAAATAACATAAAATTTAATATTAAAATAATTTCTTAAATGATAATCCTCAATAATAATAAAAGATAAGGATAATGTGCCTAACTATTCTCAATTTGCAAAATTAAAATGAAAATATGTTCAAAGGAAAGAATATATTTGTAATTTGAAAATAAATTTGGAAAAGCTTATTTATACATTTATTCATGCATTTATTTACTATCAACAGTCTAAATTCTCACCGATGGGGTCTGGGTGGAGTGGTTAAGACGGATGGTTGTATCCGGCTCCACCCAGGTTCAAATCCCACTTAGGCACGATCCCCGTTCAAGGTGGTAATGTCTAAGGTGGCATGGCTATTAGGCTGATTTAACAAAAGTGGATTCTAGTTCGAGATTGCTGTGCTCTAGAAGTGTGTTCAAGTGTGGTGGATCTGGTTCGCTAATTGTTGAGCTTAAATGTTATATCTTGGTTGAATGTACTTCGGTTCATAGCTCCGATCAAAAGTGTTTATCTATCTAAAAAGTCTAAATTCCCAAATCTAAACAAATGAACACTACATTTACTCATTTAACTCAACAAATGACCAACACATATTACAACGTCCTGCAGTGCAGTCGTACATTACATACAAAAATGAGTCTATCATTGCTCCAAGCTTCATAGACAGAGGTGGGGTTCCACCAACATCTTGCATGCCGTGTTTCTGCCCTAGGTCTCCTAATAGAAAACCCCCAAGAAGATAAAATTATAGCTTGAGGTATTATAAAACCTAACCGCCCACATATATGGCCGATAGAAAACCATGATTATCTACAATCCAAAATGTTTTTGTGGTTTTTTCACCAAAGACATTAGACGATTACAACTACTTGACCAATTACTCCATTCACAAGTCCAACTTTAACCCATAAGTTTGCAATAAACATTACCTCTGATGCTTGCAAATACCAACAACAAGGTCTACTCAATCATCACCAGGATTGGATGATGTTTATCGAATTATATATTCAACATTATAATGGGCAATGAAAGGAACTTCTTTTCCTTCTTACAAACCTCATAGAGGAGATTATTGGTAGAAAACATTGAAACAATACTTAGATGGATATGAGCCATGTAGGTGGATGGTTTTTGCAAACCAATGACATTTGAAAACTTTCCCAAAGGGTTTCCCGTATGAAATCCCAACATACATGGGTATACCTTTGACAAGGAAACTACCTTAGGCACCATCAAGAATAATCGACCTCTTACCAAAAGGGGTTGTCTTATGATGGGGGAAAGCCTCTCGAGTCGATGTCAAAAGGGAAAGCAATTTGGGGTCATCAAACTCATTTCAACAATGATAATATATTGCATATGTTGGAGATAATCTAGAAATTCTCTAGTGGTGACCTTGAATTTGGTTTTGGTTATTGGAGGTAACATAAGTGATCCTCTTCTTTCTTTTGGTAAGTCACATATGGACCACTTGATAATGTTACAAACCACTTAAAAGAAAAAAGGGGTGTGATGCATAGATCCTCGAGGAAACACATCATGCAAGTAACTCCAAAAGTAAGTCAACGTTATTTAACACTCCCATCATAAATAATTTTATTTTTGCAATATAAGACCTTGTGTTTTATGGATAGTTAGAGGCCATATCATTTTGAGGTGGATTAGTTTGCACACGATGATGACCATTTTTCCTAGACTAATATCCTCTACTTTGAATTTCGATCAATGGTTTTGATTTTTAATCCCAAAGCATCTATTGCTTCGAAGTCTCTCTCCTTGTGAATTTTGTTTTTCTATAAAAATCAAAAAGATAAGAAAAATACTAATGGTCACGATTCAATAGGTACAAATAAAGGGGAGGCCATGTTGAAATACTTGAAAAGAAAGAATTCCCAGTTGATAGTGAATAAAGTGAATGGTGGAGAGGCTAAGAGACTTCATGGCTCAAACCCGATGATGACCCACACCGTAAGGGAAAGAATCATGTCAATTCCCGTGACATACACATTTTCCCCACCCTTTGAGGCTTCACATAGTCTCATTCACCACCTCGTGAAGGAAATAAGCTTACATATATATATAATCCATCATGTTTTTGTACTTTCCCACCATGCCTCGTCGCTCATCTTGCACCTTCCTGGTCCAAAGTGTTATCATGTCAATTCCCTGAAATATTGTTTCCTACCAACCAATAAAAGTTTATAAACCATGACCACAAACAATTTCTTCATCAACTCAAGGACCATGATATATATATATATATATATATATATATATATATATATATATATATATATATATATATATATATATCCATATATCCATCATGTTTTGTACTTTCCCACCATGCCTCGTCGCTCATCTCGCACCTTCCCCGGTCCAAAGTTATCATGTCAATTCCTTGAAATATTGTTTCCTACCAACCAATAAAAGTTTATAAACCATGACCACAAACAATTTCTTCATCAACTCAAGGACCATGATTATATATTTGCACCCATCACCTTTAATGCAATTATAGATGTTTTCATTTAGCGAGTAATGGGGTGATATAAGCTTGTGGCATGCTTTCATTCACCATGTTTCACCATTTTATTAGGTATGTGAATTGGTGCTTCTCGCAATAGATGTCATGTTGTGAAACCTTTAGTATGCTTTGAGGGTAAAACACGAACATCGTCACCATATGGATGAAGGTTATGTTAGTGGTTTTCATGACATCGACGTTTAAATGGATGGGTAGGGATGTACCATGTGTAAATGATGTCCCACATCTAATCTTTACAATCCACTATTTGTCACATGGTAAAGGCAACTACGTTGTGTCTACTATGGAAATGTCTATCAACATCATGATTTAATTTAATTTGAATTAAATCTAATTATAGAGTAACTAATATGATAAATGATGTATAAATGATAAAATATAGTAATGACACAAGCAAACAAGCATGTAAAGTATTGAAACCCTAAGCAAGAAGATGAGATAAGAAGACTTAGCTGATATACGCACAATTTAGAAGTGATTTGATTCGGGAGAAGTGTTGAACAAGATGTAAGAACGTCGTATTTGACCTCTGTAAATTTTGGAGCTCACAAATAAGGTTGGACAGGGGCGCCCATAACAGGATAGGGCGTTTGGGCACTAATGACTAGGATTTGGGCTCCTCACTACATAAAATCTCTGGATTTGGCTTTTGTTGTGTCATAAGGGTGTCACAATTATTCTCTATTGATCACCCGATGTTCACTCCTAGATTGTTGAAGGTACCTGTAGCTCTGTGAAAGAGAAGCTCACCTACACAATCCCACAAACCACATCAAACCTAAAAAGAAAATGTAGAATGGGGATTTGATCGAATGACCAGACGATCGCCCCAAGAGTGAACTTACGACCGAGTGTCGCACTATATCTCGACTCCATGTAGTTCTTATGTATGTGTGTGTAAGAATGATGCCCTTGTAAGATGCACTTGATAGGGGCTAGATTTACTCAATGATGCAATGTATGTGTGGATGGAATAGAATAAACTTCCCCTTACTATGTTGTATATGCAGAGTATGTAGCCATTGTCCCTTGAATATATTATAGATGGATGCCTTTAAAGTGTTTTAATGTCTTTGGAATGCAAGCTTAGGTGATGATAGTAATGCTTAGTGCTTAGTGCCCTTGATTTTAAACGCAACTATGTATTTATATGATTCCCTTGTTTGAATTTTGTAATTGAACAACTGGAAGGCCGACCCATAAGTGAAAAATATTCCCAAAAGATAAAAGAGACCTAAAAAGAGTGAGTAAGGTGAGAAAGGGTCAGGGGCACCCACGAGGGACAAGGGCACTTGGGCGTTGATGTCCTAGTTGGGCATTTGTTCAAGCCATGAAATATAAACAAGTAAAGTTCCGACGGGGTCAGGTTTAGGGTGTAAGACCAAATAGAAAACAAGAGACAAAGAAAAGAGGCCAAAGATAGTTGTCAACCACTAGTTTTCTTGCTTAGAATCATATAAATGCTAGTATGCTTTTAAGACCTAGAAATATACCCAAGTGTATGATTTTGTGTCTACATTTTCCCCACTTTATGTTGTTGAGTGAATACTCGATAACATAAAGTAGATAAGAGTTATGTACCTTATGATCATATAGAGCATGTGGCGAAATAGTGTCGAGTGGACAAGTGGAATGATTGTGGAAGCGTGGAGACTAGGAAAGAAAAATGACCCTAGGGTAAAGCAAGTATATGTTGTTTGTACTATTGTTGTGCTTGTGTTTATTTGTAGGATGTTTCTTGTTGCATATTAAGGATGAACCTACAAAAGAAGAGTGAAATAGTAGTCAAAGTCCTATATATGAAAAATCTGAGCAAAGTATGCAAAAGTATATAAAGTGTGTAAAAGTAGTAGTAAAGGAAAGTGTGCACCTGATGTAAAAGAGTGTAAAGGATAGAAAAATGTCCTAAAATGTCAATGAGCGAGTTTTTAGGCGATCTCATGCCGATATCGAAGTTTTTTGGGCGATCTCACGCCAAGTGCAAGTTTTTTTGGGCGATCTCATGCCAAAGAGCAAGTGTTGGGGAGAGAGGTCTAGTTTTACTCTCCTTCCATGACTCTTCCCAATAAGCACCACTACAGATGGTGCATCCCGATTTTTGTTTTAATTGTTTCTTGAGTTCGATTATTCCAATTGAAAGAGATAGGATACAATGCATTTGTAACCGAAGGACTATTCCTAGTAATCATAGAACTAATCTGAGACTTTTGTGAATGTGTTGATCTACGATAAGATGATTATGTATTGCCCCCAGACATTAGCACCTGGGAGGACATAGGAACCCAAGCTACTATTTGATGTTAGGCATTGGTGTTGTATGTATGTTTTGGACCCAAGTCATATCATTTTGGTCTATTTTGTGATTGTATTTTTATTGTGTTTATGTATGTATGTATCGATGTTGATTGTAGCTTTGAGTTGATGTATGAGTGATTTGTTCACCCAATGTATGCCCCCTCGTTTGGGGTGCATGCGATGATGATACGAGGAGTGTGCCCCAAAAAGAGAGGACATGATGTTGTGTTGAACTATATGTATCCTGAGGGGGATAGGGGATGTGCATAGTAGAAACCAAGGAAAATACAAAAAGGTGGCTAGAAATAACATGTGTTAATAGACAAATTAAAGCATGTAATAGAAAAATGTAAGTAACAAGCAAGTGTGAAAACAAAGTGGACCATGAAAAGTGGGTTTCAAACATGGGACATCGCTCATAATGTCACAAGACAATCATGGATGAATGAAGTGGTCAAAAGCATACAATGAGCATACAAGACATAGAGCATATATTACCTCAAAAATAACATACAATGATAAACAAGATCAAGAAAATGTGTTAGATAACTATGAAATCATGATCCCCGCGCAAAGCACCCCATTGTTTATACAAGTGCATATACTTGAACTCACAAAGGTGATTGGATAACATGGGTACTATCTCCAAGTTGTGTGGACTTGCTACTTGAGATAGACCTCCAGAAAGAAATGCCCCACGAGCCTTCTGGGGCTAAAAAAAAGATTGACCAATGCCAATCTACTCTAATGCAGGGAGACTAACTATTCTAATCTAAATTTCTAAGGGACCATGTGAGAGAATGCATAAAATGAAAGCCACACAAAAGTGGTGATACACCGTAAAAGGAGGGTGTGGGGTATTCTTCAAAATATAATGCGTGAAATACATAAGCAAAGTGCACACTAGAAGAGGTGATGACAGCTTCTCCATAATCTAGCAAAATGCATTCAAAATGATATTCCAAGCATACACAATGATAATGGATCCCCAAGAACATATAAAATAGACACAATATTCTTGTAAAAAGATTAAAGGGGCGTTAAGAATGCAAGAAAACACAACAAGGAAGATACATCCACAAACTGGTATTTTATTGCTTCATGATATGCACAGATTCAATCTATTACAAGATAAGGGCCTGGAGATCACCATATGCAAGGAGTCCACTATAAGGGCTGCAAAACATTGGCTTCAAAAGCAATTTTGTGCAAGCTTTGCTACAAAGAACTCCCCCTTTTACAATGAGCCCAACACTCCAATTTATAGAAAAAAATGAGAAGGGGAAGAGAAGGGAAAATGGAAATCACAAGAAATCAGTATTTCAACCATCTGAAGAGGCATTAAATTGAGTGAAATGATTATATATTACTTGCAAAAAGGCTCCCCATACTGTCCCATGTGTGAACAAACGCGAGAGAGAAAGAATGATGACCATGCCTCTTAATTGCACTCCCAAATTATCTACCAAATAAAACACTATTCAACCCGCCACGTTTTGTTAAAAATCTCGATCAATATCTCATCAAATCTAGAATTTCTTGATTTTCTATGTGTCGAACCTCGAGCCACGATTCCAATGGTACCAACTTTGTACAATTTCGTTGAGAAATGCAAAAGTTATGGCCTTCTCGATTGGTAGCTATTTTGGGTCTAGGTTTTCTTCGTCATTCGAAATCTTTGATTCTTGAATGAGCATTAACCTGATCTGAGCCAATATATTTATCTTATGTAAATATATCTACCCTCATCAAAAATAAGAAATCCAGTTTTCCGTGAGCGTAGAGGATGTCTGCTTCACAAAAGTCCAATTTTATGAACATCGGAGCTCGGAGTCAAAAGTTATATGACGTTTGCCGTTTGAAACTTTGTTTCACGCGATCGACGTTGACTTTTCTTACATATGCGGCCGCTGCTTTCCGTCACTCGCGTTTTGTCTGGATGTCCCAAAAAAAATTCCTACTGACATTAGGCACGAAGCCATTACAATTCAAAATCCCTCATGCAAGCACTTTTGTCCCGCTAGACTTACTTTTAGTTAACAAATTCAAATTCTCTTTCTCAACTAAATCCAGTTCTCACTTTTGTCCCAACCGTCCTCCGAAAAATATCTCATTTCGGCCGATCCGACCAGCTACACATTTGTGCTTTCATGCTTCTCCCAACTGCTTTATTATGTTAAGTCTTTTCGGCCGACTTCAAGGCCCTCCTCCGTATACTAATTGCCCATATGTCCCAGGATCGCATGTTTACAGATTAGTCAATTTTTTCCACTTTTAAGCCAATTGGATTTCCTTATGTCCCTCAGCGCGTCCCTTTGGCCCGGATGTCCCAAATGCTTATCAAATTTCGCTGGCTTTAAGTAGGCTTTTTTTGCCGGTTCATTGTTATGAATAGTATTAGAAAAATAGATTTTTTTTTTATGAAAAAAATTCTTTTTTTTGCAATTTTTTCACATTTTAAAACTTCTTGGGTTTTCTTATTTTCCATAAGAGTTAGAAAGAACCCGGGGATCCCGAAACATGATTTTTGCCTTGAATCAATATAATCCTTGGGACTAAAGAATTTGATGCATGTTATCAAAATTACCTTGAGGGTGAATTTTGGATAACAATAACCATGGTGGCATATAGTCCTCGTAAAGCAAATGTTATACATGAAGTACCCATTACCATGTTAGAAAGATAAAATAGTATGTCATAAGCGTGGATAAATGGATGAAAGGTAAAGTAAAGTAACTATGATGAGATGTAATAGAACCCATGTAGTATGTGATAGTAGAGAAAGATATGCCCCCCAGAGCCTTGGTGGGATTATAAGAGGTATAATGTCAAACATCATTATAGTGTGTAGAAACCTATAAGAAATTGCATTCATAACTAAAGACCAAGTGAACGCGTGATGTAATATATGATAAAGATAATGACACATAGAGTATTTGGCTTTGGATCATAGTAAGCGATGCAACATGTAAGTAGAAAAGCTAAGTCAAAATAAAAATGCAACCAAGATATGAAAATGTAATGTATGAGTGTGATGGAATGATAGGCAAAGTGTGAAGATGATAGGGTAACTTTCCCCAACATATGTGTATGAGATAAGGTTCATTTATAGAAACCCTCAACAATCAAGAATTAACCATAGAACAAGAGTGTGTCATCGGTAATGGTTTGAGAATGTGTGCTTGTTAATTAGAAAAGATAGATAATGAAGCATAAAGCGTGAAAAGTGAATGCGAGGTCATTTTAGATTTAGACCCTCAACAAGTTGAGTATGAACCGTGGAACTAGAGTGTGTATAGGTTAATGATGATACAATGTGTGTATCAAGGTGTGTAGAAGTGCGTTTAGAAAGATTTTGAAGCGCAGAGCGTACATTGTAATATACATCTAATAGTAAAAGTGAAGGGGGAGAAGCTACGATGCCCCCAAATGTTTGAGTGATGGAGATCTATGTGGTGATGTGAGAAGGACCATGCCATGGTGGCAAAGCTTGAAATGTGTCTTGTCCATCGATGTAAGTTCGGCTTGTTTGACAAAAAAATAGGGTTGGATTTTAGGGAGGTTGGAGAGGAAGTCTTAAATGGTGGTGGCTTATTTGGGATTAATAACACTGTAGAAGACTTGAGAGGAGGAGGGGATGGACTGATTTTAAGAGGAGGTTGATTAGTTGGAGTTGGTAACGGATTATAGATTGTTTCTTGGCTTGAGAGGAGGGGATGGATGATTTTTGAGAGGAGGTTGCTTATCAGTTGGAATGGGTTGGACATGCGGCTCTTGACTAAGAAGGAGGAATAATAGTAACTATGGAATTATGCTCATTAGACATGGAAGGACCGGATTTAGGAGCCCATTAGGATTTAGAAATTGAAGATGTGACAAGATGTTGTGAAACAAATGAAATAAAACCCTAATGCTCAAGGTGTTTAATTCTTTGTTTTTTAAAGCATAAAAATCATCGTCATGATGTCCATTAAGTCTGTGATAATTACAAAATGGGAGACCGATTTATTTTTCAAGATAATGAGATAAGGAGGATAAAATGAGTAGTTGGCAAGTTGATCAATTGGTGATTAAGGATCTTGAGAAGAATATCATGTTGTTTAACATTTAGATCAAACTTGAGAGGTGCGAGGGGAATGATAAGACTTGGGGTTCACTTATATGAGCACATGTAGAAGACATATGAAGTAGAATGAGATGTAGAAGGAGAACTAGCATGGGCTTGAGAAGCATCCTTGAGATGTTGGATTTCAGCTTTAAGAGATGTAATTGTGGTTTCCATAGCTTGAAATTTATCTTGAAATAACCCATGTAAAGATTGAATTGACTTGCAAATGGATTGATTGGGTGTGATATCAAGATCACTAGGGTCATTAGAGAGACGATTAAAGATGACACTAACTTGAGTAGGTGGTGTATTGCGAGGGAGGTACATAGTGTCTAGAATTTTTGAGAACAAATTTGCAAGGTGGGTGCATTTGAAGCAAGTCATGCAAGGAGATTTGAGGAATTTTAGGAGCCATGAAAGAAGAAAAATAAAGATCCAAGTGTATGATCACGAGTAGGGTTCACCAAATGATTTAATTTAATTTGAATTAAATATAGTATTACATAAGTAACTAATATGACAAATGATAAATACAAAATGACACAAGAAAAAAACATGCAAAGTATATAAAACCCTAACCAAGAGAAAAAAAGAAAAATCTTAGCTGATTTCCAAATGGATAAGAATTGATCTGGGTAGGTGTGACTAATGACCATACTACAAACAAGGTCATCACTGGTTACTTGAAATTCTAGAACTTGAGAATAATGTCGATAGGGGTGCTCAAGCATAGAGATAGGGTTACCTATGCACCGATGATCTGATGCTATCTAGTGAATGTGTTCTTTTTTTGTGTGTGTGATACATGTAACCTATAAAATGAGAAAATTCACCCACAAGCCCACAAACCACATCAAACCTAAAAAGGAAAATGTAGAATGGGGATTCGATTGAACCCCAATGTCACCCCTAGAGTGAACTTATGATGAGCTCTACACTACATCTCATAATCAATGTAGTTATGGTGTGTGTGTGTGTAAAAATGATGCCCTAGGGTGCCCTCATGCAAGATGCACTTGATAACGGGGCTATGTTCTCATTGATGCAAATGTGTGGATGGATAGAATAAAATTTCCCTTCCTATGTTATGTATGCGGAGAATGCACCCATTTTCCCTTGAATGGATGTTAGATGGATTCCTTTGAAGTGTTTTAGTGCCCTTGGAATGCAAGCTTATATGATGATAGTAATGTTTAGTGTTTGGCCCCTTATTTTAAACACATAACTATATATTTATATGATTCCCTTGTTTGAATTTTGTAATTGACAACTGGAAGGCCGACCCATAAGTGAAAAAGATGCCCAAAAGATAAAAGAGACCCAAAAAGAGTGAGTAAGGTGAGAAAGGGTCAGGGCGCTCGGAAAGGAACAGAGCACACCGGGTGTTGTTGTCTAACTAGATGGGTGTTGGTGTTTGAAGCCATGAAAGATAAACAAGTAAAGTTTTGATTGGGTTGTAGGGTGTGCAAGACCAAATAGAAAACAAGAGACAAAGAAAAGAGGCCAAAGATAGTTGTCAACCACTAGTTTTCTTGCTTAGGAATCATATAAATTTTAGTATTCTTTTAGGACCTAGAAATGTACCCAAGTGCATGATTTTGTGTCTACACATCATAAATTGTTCTCTAGAACTATATATTAGTGCTAACTAAATTTCAAGAATCGTTATGTTGTGTTTAATGGGGTTCTCTTCTATGATGTTTTTGTAATGGGAATTTTTACGTGTAATTTCATTTAAGGTACAACTAAAAAACCCAACATGTTATTTAATTATCATCCATGCCTCTACATTGATGCATAATTAATCCTAGCTACACTAAATTCTACCTATTGCATTGCATGATAAACATTTAAATGCCTCTCCCTCTCCATATATACCTCTTAAATTATGTTAATCTAACATGTCTAATCGTGTCTAGTATAGTCCAACCATATGATCAACATCTTCTTGAGTCATGTTACAAAAAAATATTCACAAATATATAATAAAATAAGAAGTTACATGTTTCAATCTTCCAAAATGCGGGGGTTTACGATTTTTCATTTCACCTTGGTTTTGGTGTTGGAACATTGTGTGGAGGAGGTGGAAGAAGTGTATTAACAATCCTTACTGCAACATATTTTTATGCAAGAAAGCATCCAAGTGTGGAGTAGATAGTAATGAACACCCTATTTGTGATGTATCTCACATATCCTACCACTATTCTCTTTATTGCACCTCATCTTTCATCACTTCCAAGTATAAGTATATTTCATAGGACTATTTTCTATTTTTGTTCTATTTAAATTGTTTACAATATTATTCTAAATTTAAAATCCATGTAACTAATAGATAAAAAACACCTAGAACAATTTCATAGATGTCCCCATATATGTGTTCTTCTATTTTTTTCTCACAAGGATTCTCATCTCAATTTCTTTTTCTTCCACAAGATAGTTCTTCTCCTCAAGTCATCGATCAACATCTCTTTGTCCAAGTCCTTTTAACATGTTCAAATGTCAACAAATGAACCATGGTTACTATCGGTCCTTGGATTATTCCATAAGGCACCAAATAGGCTTGAGAATATTACTAACAAGATTATAAGATAAAATTCCAATTATGCACAAGAATTAATACTACCAACAACTTATAACTCATTCCATAACAATTAAAAAGTATGAAACAAAAGAAAATTTTCTAGCTAGAGAAGAGAATTTTGTAAACTATTCTTTTATTAATTGAGAAACCTCGACATGTTAGAACCAACCATTGGTACTCAATTTCTTTCATCCTTTAAACAATTTCATGTCTATTGGTATTCTAATTGTTTCCTTTACTTGTTCTTTAAATATTTTATATCTTCTCTTTTGGTCTTCTCTACTACATACACGCTTTCAACAAGTACACACATGCTTTACAATTTTACAACATTATACAAAAATGAGCTTCATCTTTTATAGCCCCTAATTCCATATGTCTACTTGTCTTTTAATTGTTTCCTTTCCTTTACTCATGCACTAAAAACTTTATATCTTCTCTTTTTGTCTTTTCTACTTCATACACACTTTCAACAATTACACACATGCTTTGCATTTTTACATCATAATAAAAATTGAGCTTGAAGCCTTAATGTTTCCCCAGATGAGACTAGTTTAATAAAATTAAATATAATGTAAGGCCATTGCTGATCAAATAGATAAAATAGTAAATAATCAAGATAAACCAAAGGAAATACAAGTGAGAGTGATGATAGAGTTTAGATGACTTAGATTGATATGTAGGTCTAAATCAATTATGGACTGGAGACTAGTCTAGAAGGGGAGATTATGGTTTGTGCAAGCTTTGTGTCTTAAACTATGATATATGGAAACTAACAAGATTGGATTGCCTGGAATGGGATAGGGTTACCCAGCACTAATGTCTGATTTGGGCACTAGTTTTTGCGAAATAGCTTGGGATTTAGTTTTTTTGTCACTTTTTCTCGATGTAGGTCGTGTTAGGTTCATTGGAATTTTTCTGTTGCACCTATACCTACAAAAGAAACCCTAACTACCTACACAATACTCAAGCACACATTAGATGAATAAAAATATGCATATGCTTAAGTCAAAATGACCTCGACAGGTCACCCCAATGTGATTATCACCAAGCACTACACTACATTTCAGATTTTGTGTAGTTCTAGTGTGTGTGTTGATTGAAATAGTGTCCCTTGAGCTAGGATTCCTAGTGTTAGTCACCACAAAAAGAATAATGGTCTACAACTACTTTATCCTAATATAAATGTGTGGTATGGAATTCAAAATAAACCCTCATATACAATGAAGTATGAGTCCTTGAAGTAGTAGATAGAAAATATTAGCTCCTTGTAGATATATTCATATTAAATGTTTTCCCCTTAATAAGGTTAAATAAGACGTGTGTGTGTGCGTGTAATTCTTTTGCTTAAACTATTTCATTAACAAGTAAAAGGCCGACCAAGAGTGATAAAAGAAGACAAGAAAGAAGTAATAATCGAAAGATCAAAAAATAAGTAAAGAGGACAAAGGTACCTAGAGGGGACAATAGTGCTCAGTGCTCATGTCCTTAATGGGCAATCATATACAGGGTGCTCAAAAGGTCGGAAAATGAAATCGAGAGTGAGTGAGTAGGATGTCGGTTGGTATACAAAATCATAAGTTGTCAATAAAAAAAATAACAAGTAATAAAGATGAAAAGGATTAAAGCAATTTCAAAAGAAAAGTAAAGGGGTGTTAATGAGTAATTCTCTTACTTAGGAATCATGCATATAAATGAAGTATTTAGAGGCTAGATGTACATAGTAAGTGTGTGATTTAGTGACTACATTTTCCCCCACTTTATGTTGGTGAATAAGGATTTGATAGTATAAAGTAGAAAAGAAAAGCATACCTTAGGGAGTCGATGAATGATGATAATAGTATGTCGAATGAGTGTCAATAACATGCCGAATGGAATAATGAAAAATGTGTACCATGAAATTCTAAGGAGAGGGAAGGATAAAGATCCTATGGGTGACCTTTGCATGTGTGGAGTGATAATGATGTGTGTGTGTAGTTCCTTAGAATGTCATATTTTTGAGTGTGCTTGAGATTTGCTTCATGGTTTTGTGTGTTTTCCTTCATTGGGATAGGATAGGACCTATAAAAGAAAACAAGTGTAGTCAATGCTCTAGGTAAATGCAATTGAACTTTAACTTGGAAAATATGTAAAAATGGAAATGTGTATTGGAAAATCTAAACCAAGGGGTTAGAGTACACCTAAAGTGTTGAAAGAGAAAGGGATATAAATTTGTTCTTTCTTGTAGAATCGATGCTTAGGAGCTAGTTGGAATAACACGAAGGATTTGGGTGTCATGTTTCTAAACTAGGGATTTGAGTGTCCCGATGCTAAACTTTAGATTTAGGCATCCTATCACTAAGGGAAGTGTGTATTGGGAGAGGGTATGTTTTTCCCTCCAATTGTTAACATTTCCCTATGGATAAGTGCCACTGCAAATGATCACAAACTAATTTGTAACTTGCCTCGGGTGACACATTGCTTTAGACATATCATTGTCTTGCATATGCCCTAAGTATCATTCCCTTATTTGGTTCATGTTTTAGTTCCAGTTTTAGTTTTCCAAGTTAGTAGTTAATTTCTATGTTAGTAGTGATTGATTACAATATGAAATCGTCATGTAACTATTAAATTGGAGAAAATTGTGAATTGTAACTACTTGAAAATGTTTTGTAACTATTTTTTCCCCCAGGACAGAGCACCCATGTGGGACACTAGCTCTCAAGTGTTTCTATTATAGGTGTTTTCGAGGTTGTGAATTTTGGCCAAGTTTTTTTTTGGCCTTGTTTTGTAACTGATTTTTGTTCTGACCCATGTTATTTGTGTTTCTTAATTAACTTTTTTGTAACTACTTGGAGGGTGAAAAGGTTTTCACCCAATGTTTTCCCCACTCTTCGTTTGAGGTATGTGAGATGAAAAAATGTGAACTAAGCCCAAATGAGGAAGGTTGAAACTAATGTGCACATATGATATAGGAATCTTGTAGGGGAATAGGGATTACACATGGTAGTTACCATGACGTAAGAAAAAAAAGGGGGAAATGCTAGCATACAAGTGTTAGTGAAAAACAAGTAATGCACACTGAAATAAAAACTAGGAAAAACATATAGGAAAACATCAAACAAGGACTCAATGAGTAGCTTGGTTGCATACATGGGACACCACTCAGGATGTCACAAGACAATCGAGAGCCATCAAGGCTTGTGAAACAAGGTAACAAGAAAACATAGGGCATAACCCACAAACAATGACAAACAAAGTATAAATAATTAGACAACCATGATTGGAAGGAGTCATGCAAGGAAAATGCTACACATGAAGCACCCATTAGCATGTTAGGAAAGGTAAATAGTATGCCACAATGTAATATTGAATATAGGAATGAAAATGTGAAATATTGTAATGATAAAACCTGATAGTAAGTGAAAAGTAGATGCCCCAAGAGCCTTAGTGGGACTAGTAATGGACATGGCTAAACATCATACATCATGTAATAACCTATAAGTGACTTACATTCACCTCAAGATACCATGTGAATGTGCATGTGTGTATGAAAAATGATAAAACATACTAGAACCATAGTAACATGATAAGCAAAAGGTGTGTAACATATAGTAGTATAAGGAAGCAAGAGTGTATCCAATCAAGATCTAAGCAAACATGTTTTTGGATTTTTATATGCAATATGTGAAAGAGAAAAACTAAAGGAGGAATAAGGATGCCCATTGAGTGTGTGTGTAAAGTGAGGTTCATGTAAAGAAACCTTAACAATCAAGTATGAACCAAGAACAAGAGTGTGTCATCGAGTGGTGTGGGGAATTAAATGCCCCCAAATGTGAATGCCAAAATGATCTATGTAATGAGAGTACTAGGACAAGGGCCCATGATCAACTGATGTAAATAACTACGCATGTGAACATGATCTAGGGTCTGATGGTCATGGGAGAGTGCATGAGGCCAAGTATATGAGATAGGTCTAGATTGATCATGTGGAGAAATAGAGTGCAAAAATATGTCTAGATGGAGCATGTGAAGTAATGTGACCAATGTGAAGAGCTGCCCCCATGAGGTGGGCTATGGGATCTATATATGTGACAAGGTCTATGAGTAGTATTCATGTGTGAAGAAATGAGATGGATGTGTAAAAGGTGCTACAAGGGAGAAAAAGGCTCCGATACCATAGGATGTGTCAAGGCTAAGGAGATCATCATGAATAGGAGAAGAAGCATGGAATAGAAGCAAATGAATATGGGATGGTTAGAGGAGCCAAGGACAAAGGTGTTTGTGATCTGTAAATGTAAAAGATGAACACATGTGAACATGAGGCAAGGACCTAGTGTCACGTGAAAGTGCATGTACCATAGTATGTGGATTCATGCATGTGGAGAAACTAGAATAGGTGTAACATTGAGAAGCAAAAGAGCTACCAGAGAATGATGGCAACATAGTGAGGGGAAAACCCTATAGAGTCTAAGATCCCAATGACATGAGTAGGAAGTGTATAAGCAATAAGAGTGTGTCCATTAGGATAAAATAGAATAGATGTAACTTTGGGCTTGTTGCAATAATGTGGAAGGAGTAAGTGCAAACATAAGGATCAAGATGTGAGTCAAAATATGTGTAACATATGTAATGCTAGGAGGCTCATCAATAACAATGGAAAGCAAATAGGTGCAATTTGGGAAGATTAGAAGTAATAAAGTAGTATGAACTAGCCCCTATGATCATAGACAAAAATGTAGAAAGAGGGGAATGGATGACCCCCATGAATGTAACAAGATAAGGTGTAGCCATAGTAAATGAATCATGCATAGGATATTGGAAAGTGAGAGAATTAGGAATCATTGTAAAATCACGTATATGATGCTCTAACTTGTGATGAGGAAGGTGCAGAGAGAGATGTAACATTGGAAGCACTAAGCATATGATCAATAGAAGTGCATCAAGAGTGAGATATAATGGGAGGAGTATCATGGGTGCCAATAGAAAATTGATCGTGTAAATCAGTAGCACTAGGGTGCATCCTAAGAGGAGAAGGATGTACAATGTAGGTAATGTCATGAGCATCATGTATGAGAGGAATATCACAAGGAGTAACAACATGAGGTGTGGAATCTACTATAGCAGTATCCATGAAGAAGGTGTAATAAGGGCATTGTGTGTTATGACATGGGTAGAAAGAAGTGTATGCATAGTATGTAACCAAGGATGGCCTAGAAGGATAGTATAAGGAACATCATGAGGCATAATGTGACATAGAACATCAAGAGTGCAAGATCCCATAGTAAGGGGAAGAGAGATTGTACCCAACACTTGCTTAGGTGTATTATCAAAGCCAATGGATACAAAGAGTAGATGGATTGAGATGAGTAATAGAAATTCCTATTTGATGGAGAAAGGAAAGATTGCATACATTAAGACCGATCCAAGATCAACTAGGACACTTAACAAGGAGATTACAAAGTTGAACCTGGGTATAGAATGGGGAAGCATTGGAATCAAAGGCATGGGAAGCCATGAAATATCGATAATGGGCATGTAAGGCGAGTTCACCAAATGATTTAATAAATTAAATCTAAGTAAGGATGTTGTTAATCGAGATAGATAAAACATTAAATAAGAAAGATCAAGCAAAGGAAATATAAGTGAGAGTGGTAGATAAACTTTATAGAATGACTCAACTTGTATATATAAGTCTGGAACGATTTTAGACTAAAGATTGATCTGGAAGGGAGATTCTAGGACTTATGTAAGCTTCTATGTTTGAAACTATGATATGAAAACGACAAAAGATAGAACCACCTAGAATGAGGCAGGGATCCCAGTGCTAGTGTCATGATATTCTGGCACTAGTGTCTACGCGAGAAATAGCTCATGATCTAGTTCTTTTTTTTTTCATTTTTTCTTCATTGTAGGTCATGTCAAGTTTGTTGTACCTTTTTATCTAGCACACTGTATATACAAAATAAACCCTAGCTACCTGCATAATACTCAAGCACACATTAGATGAATAAAAATATGCATATTCTTGAGTTGAAATGACCTCGCTGGTCACCCCAATATGATTATCATTGAGTGTTTAACTACATTTCAGACTCCATGTGGTTCTAGTGTGTGTGTGATTGAAATAATGTCCCTTGAGCTATGATGACCTAGTTCCAGTTGCACAAAAAATAGCAAGATACTGACTACTTTGTCCAATGCAAATGTGTGTAGTATGGAATTCAAAATAAACCCTCATATATAGTGAAGTATGTAGTCCTTGATGTAGTAGATAGAAAATATTAGCTCCTTGTAGATGTATATGCCTCTTGAATGCTTTCCCCCTTAATGAGGTTAAATAAGACATGTATATATATGATTCCTTTGCTTAATTTTTTTCATTAACAAGTGAAAAGGATGACTAAGAGTGATAAAAGAATACAATAAAGAAGTAACATTCGAAAGATCATAAAAAGAGATAAAGAGGACAAAGGTTCCCAGAGGGGAAGACAGTAGCACCCGAGCACTCCTGTCCCTAATGGAAGTCTTGTACAAAGTGCTCAAAAGGTCAGATAATGAAATCAAAGTTGAGTAGGATGTCGGCTAGTATGCAAAACTATAAGTTGTCAATCAAAAACAACAAGTAATAAAGATAAAAAGGATAAAAACAATGTCAAAGCAAAGTAAAGGGGTGTTAATGAGTAATTCTCTTGCTTAGGAATCATGCATATAAATGAAGTATTTAGAGGCTAGATGTACATAGTAAGTGCATGATTTAGTGACTACAGAGACAAAATCTTAACAATTATTTTCAAATACTTTTTCCAAAGTAACATGGACTCTAAACACCATGTTTTTGAATAAAATAATTACGCATCAATATGACTATCAATGTAACCCCTAAACTAAAGAGAAAATACAAAGTGTGGAGGATAGGTGGCCAATGACAATAATGAAAGGTTATAAACAAGAAAAGACATGGATAAAGAAAAACAATAAATAGTGTGATCAAGAATGAAAAGGAAGACCACAAATCCAAATTTTTGCTCAATGTGGAGTTGGATAGATAGGGGGCCAGATTTTTGTTGACATACATAAATCCACAATCACCAATCAAGAGTTAAAAATTAAGATTTTTGTAAAACCAAACATGTGAAAAATAAATTCAAGAGAAATAGATGACTGAGTTTTACCCCGCATTAGAACATAATAAAAAACTTTACAAAGGGGAAAAAATAAAAATAGAAAACAACGAGACTCATATCCTATCGACGAAGAAGAGGGCATCATCTTAGATGACAAACAAGTAGGGAAGATCCCAAAGAAAAGTGGGAATAATTTCTTTTCTATGCATTGAGTATGGTAGAGATGAAGTGACATTGTATCAATGAATGCTTTAAATATGACAATATTTAAGCTAGCTATCCAACAATCTATTAGAGATTCCTATATCTATGATATTCAAAGAAGAGTAATATCTTGAAAAGTGGAAAACTTGTGATTAAAATTCAAATTTAAAAGTATGAATTTTCATAAGAAAAAGAATAACAATAATTCAAGGTATAGCTTAAATGCACTTTTTCCCCTTTTCCCCAATTTCTCACTCCTCATTGTTTATGATTTTGATCTCTAGGGTCTCAAATTATTTTGATATCGTAAACATTATCAAAATATTAAAATACGTAAAATTTCATAAACATTATTAAAATATTTATCTATCTTATTATTTAATCGCAAAAACATAAAATACATAGCTTGAAATTCATTGAAACAATACCACACTTAATTTCTAATATTGAAAAATTAAAGAGCATCAAAAAAGGAAAATTAACCACTAGCAAGATTACCATCCACAACAAATAAAAAGGAAATAATGCAAAGTGAATCACATATTCCTTTTGATGTAACAATGTACGCACCATGTGATAGGCATGGGAACTCGTTGAAACACAAATTCATCCACGTAAAAGATTTGCTCCAATATGTTGATCCATAATCAAAAACACCCACTTCATTAGTTCCATCAACTACAAGAAGGAGAAACAAGAAAAGTGAGAAAAATGTGGTAAATAGAGATTCTGGAAGGAACCACCACTTTGTGTAGAGTGGCGGTTTTAGAACCATCACCCCCCTAAAAGGTGGTGGTCCCGAGACCGCCGATCTGCTCACACAGGGCAGGCGGTCCTGATACTTTCAAATAGAAAAGAAGAATGGAACGCGAATGGACGTGAATTTGAAGCGCCAACCGTGTCTCTTCCCTTCCATGCCCTTTCACATTCTCTAGTGCACGGAGGACATGTGAAGGCCTATAAATGCATGAAAGGAACAAGAGAATAGGCATTCAAAGATCCAGAGAGATCGAGAAGCAGAGTTTAATGAGAGCAGTGAGCAAGATCTTCAGTGCTGGAATGGAATTGTAGGAGCAAGGTGTAGAAACAAAGCAAGCAAGTAATTGGAGAGAAGGTTTACATTGTTGCTTCTTTTCATACTTATTGTAATATGTAATTGTCTATATTAGACCAATAAAAGTGGGAAGAAAGAGAAGTTTCCCTTCCCGACTGGTTTTCCTCCATGGAGGTTTCCAGATAAAATTGTTGGTGTTGAAGTTTGAATTATTTCCTTCTCTGCAATTTCCTTTCTATAAAGACTAGATAATCAATCACTAAAGCTCTAATTTTCAAGAAAATCTGTCATTTTCCAAAGTTGAAAGTAGAACAACATAGTTGTGTGATTCATAGAGTTCCAAAGTAGAAGTTTACGGATCATTTTGGTATCAAAGCTGATTATATATCCAAGACTATGGTATTCAAATATTTCTTGTGATTTTGTATGACAATGACAAGGTCCAAAGGTGAAGAAGTTTTACCTTATGAGCCAGATATTTCTACGAAGAAGTGGAAACAGAGAATTCGAGCTCAAATGGAGGAAGAGAACTTGGTCCGTAGAGTCGAGATGCTAGAGACCATGATGGATAGATTACATAGAAAACAAGAAGAGCTTTCAGATCTACAAAAGATGGCTTCGGTTAAGCAAGATTCCATGGACTCAGTGGTTCGAGCACTAGCCAAAAAATTTGGTATCGGAAAGAGCCACGAAGAGGAAGAATGGGAAGAGCATGAAGAGACGCCAATTGTAAGCGAGAAGGTAAAATCTGCACATACACCTTTTAAAGTTGAAACAAAAGTGGAAATAAAGAATTTTGAAGGACAAGTAGATGCAAAATTACTGGATAAATGGCTAAAACAATTGGAAGTCTACTTTAGTGTGCATAATGTCACTGAGGCACAAAGGGTCACCTTTGCACGTCTCAAAATGGAAGGTCATGCTCTGGTTTGGTGGGAAACCCATCTAGCCACTTGTGAGAAGAAGAAACGTCCTATTTTCAATACTTGGAAAGGTTTTAAAGAATTGATTAGAGCTAACTTCTATCCTATTGGCCATAAGACTGACATGATGATTAAGTGGCAAGATTTTTTAGACAGGGTAGCAAAGGTCAAAGCGTAAAGACTACACTATGGAATTTCAGAGACAAGCCATGTTGCTTAATATGGACTTGGAGGATGAGGACATTCTACCAAGTATTTGGGAGGACTTCACACTCACCTTCGAGAGGAAGGTAATCTCCATGAAGCCCAAGGATCTCAATGAAGCTTGTGTACAAGCATACTACATTGATGATGAGAAGAAGTAAGGAGAAATAGAGCCAAAGGGAGACTAGTCAATAAATAACAATAGACAAAGAACAAGGGAAGACAAGTAGCAGAGGTAAATGGAAAGGTAAACATGCCGCTACTACTTTGCATACTTGTAAAGATCCTAAGAATTTCTGTAAGAATTGTGATGTAAATGGACATACTGATGCCACATGTTGGAAGTTGCATCCGAATTGCACCCAAAGCACCGAACCAAGGATTCCAAGAAATCCATGGCCACTGTGAAGATAGAAAGAGAGGTGGAGATTGAGGATGATTCGATGTAGATGAGAGGCTAGGATGCATGGCCACTAACATGTATGGGGCAGCAAGAAGAAGAAGAGATGAGTAAGCTATTTCAAATCAGAATCCAAATCAAGAAGACTAAGGTAAACGCTTTAGTAGATTCTGGTTCTCAATCAAATTTGATTTCTGATGCGGTTGTAGAACAACTTGGTCTAGAGACTTACGTGCATCCACATCCATACCCACTGGGATGGGTGAAGAAGGGTGTAGAAATACAAGTTACAAGGAAGTGTAAGTTTCAGTTTGGGATAAATACCCAATACATAGATGTATTAGAGGCTGATATTATTCCACTTGATGCATTTGACGTTGTCTTCGAAGTCCTTACTTGTATGCCAAGGATGCTATGTTCACAAGGAGGGAGAACCGGTATAGATGGATCAAGGATGGAGTCAGTTTTAACATCCGGGGCACACCAGAAAATCAAAGAAAGCTATGGTAAGTGCCAACCAAGCACCAAGACTTATTCAGAAAATCATCATTTTTGTTTGCTTTCATTGGAAGAAAAACAAAATGGATGTGAGAGCACGGATATTTTTGACCAAAGGATGGAGAATTTGGATAGCACTTGTCAGTTTTTGCAGAAGAAGCCACCACAGAACTGCTCATTCAAGGAGCAAAACAAACTTCCACTATGCAATCACCGTATCTACCTATGATTCACTGGACTTGACCGTGGGGCAACAAGAAGAAGAGGAGATACAAGGAACAATGGTGACTAAAGCAAAGAACATGCACTTGGAGAGGATTCGGCCAATCCATCTCAAGAAACAAAGACAGGAAAGGAATAAACCACTACAGTATGGGACCTTCGCCATACTTGAGAGCAGGTTGGAGAAGAAACCTTCAGCCATACTTCATGCAGATGCACGCACATAGTAAGTCGCAAGAGCTCACATCCACTAACGCCATCTATGCATGAAAAGAAGGAAAGATACAAAAGTTACCTTCCAAAGAGGATTGTACTCAAGGCAACTCAAAGGAGGATGTAGCAAGACTCGGAACAAAACCAGAGATCCACAAGAGTCTTGGCGGGCAGGTTGGATGAGAGAAAACACCAAGGAAGACCTAGTGGTACTCAAATGAGCACGAGAGGGAGTCGATTCCTCTACCACTCCCCCACTAAGCTTTTGTGGGACCAAAAGCCTCCTAAGTAGGGGAGGTATGATCCATAGGGATCCAAAAAACACACCACTTCATCAATTCCATCAACACCAAGAAGGAGAAACAAGAAAAGTGAGAAAAATGAGGTAAACAGAGGTTTTGGAAGGAACCTCGGTTTGCAAAACCACGCCTTGGGCAGGCGGTGAGCGACCACCCCCCAGATAGGTGGCGGTCCCGAGACCACCGGTGGCAGGGCATGGCGGTCCCGATACACTTTGAATAAAAAAGAAGAATGGAACGCAAATGGACACGAATTTGAAGCACCCAACCATGTCTCTTCCCTTCCATGCCCTTTCACATTCTCCAGTGCATGGGAGGACATGTGAAGGCCTATAAATGCATGAAAGGAACAAGAGAATAGGCATTCAAAGATCCAGAGAGATCGAGAAGCAGAGTTTAATGAGAGCAGTGAGCAAGATCTTCAGTGTTGGAATGGAATTATAGGAGCAAGGTGTAGAAACAAAGCAAACAAGTAATTGGAGAGAAGGTTTACATTGTTGCTTCTTTTCATACTTATTGTAATTTGTAATTGTCTATATTAGACCAATAAAAGTGGAAAGAAAGAGTAGTTGCCCTTCCCGACTGGTTTTCCTCCATTGGAGGTTTCTAGATAAAATTGTTGGTGTTGAAGTTTGAATTATTTCCTTCTTTGCAATTTCCTTTCTATAGCACTAGATAATCAGTCACGAAGCTCTAATTTTCAAGCAAATCTATCATTTTCCAAAGTTGAAAGTAGAACAACATAGTTGTGTGATTCGTAGAGTTCCAAAGTAGAAGTTTACGGATCATATGTATTTTAGAAAAAATACCTCTAGTAGGGTGAAAATACTACGTACCAATTGCAAAATGCACTTCTCATTGATAGAAAAAAAGACTTTTTAGGCAAAGCTATGGACTAATATTAACTATAAATAATTTGGTATTATATATGTTACTTTTATCTTAAATATCCTTTCTAAACACTATGAATCAATGATCAAATTTGAAGGGCTCCTCATATTTTAATTTGACAAGTTAGGTTAAGCTTTACCCTTCGTAAATGACAGATTAAACAACACATTACCTTTCAATAGAAAAATAAAAAGGTTAATTTCCTTTTAATATATATTTGATTAATTTAAATAAAATAAATATGAAAAATGTCAAAATTATTAAATATATAACATCTAATAATAATTTTGAAATTTATTTAAATTAAATAATCAAGATAAATAATTTAAATGACCAGTTTACAAAAAAATGATTTGATTTACAAGCTAGCAAAAGCTAAAGCAAAATATCGCTATTTTGAAAATAGAAAAAGGGAATTCCAAACATGATTTACAAGCTAGCAAAAGCTAAAACAAAATATCGCTATTTTGAAAATAGAAAGAGCAAGGTAATTACTTATATTCTAGAGATTTATCCTTTTTCCTAGTGATTTTGTGAATGATTTGTTTGAAGTGAGTGAAGATTTTTTTAATATAGAAAATAGAAAGCTAACAAGCATGAAGTTTGTTGCTCTAATTATTATTTAATATTTTATTTATAAAAATCAATTTAACAAATTATAAAAATTAACTTAGCAAACAAATTACATGACAAGTTATTTTTTAGTTAGCCCTTCTAATGAAAATTTATAATATTTATGCCCAAGGTGTTCCCCCTATGGTAAAGGGCATGGCATTCGTTCATGCCATTGTCCTAAATTTGATGGGCGTTTGGAAATTTTTAATAGGTAATTGAATTTGATGGACATTTTTTGACCTTTTTGTTTTTTTAACAATTTTTGTCAATTTTGTTGACTTTCTGCGTTGCTTCCCAACCTTCACCAGAGATGGGAAGGGTTCCTCCGTGATAAGGCGATGACAACAAAACTTCTCTTTCTGATAAGGAAATTATCGATACTATCATGAAGAACATCATCTAAGTATTCATGAATTGCAAAGCTTCTTTTGGAGACCTGCAAGGACTAAAAAATTAGGGTTCCTTCTCTCGCCACTTCCTATGTAGAATTTAAGCTAATGCTCCTTGAATTCTTGCCTAAAATAGGTAGGGTTTGATGAATTTATAATGTTCACCTAGGGAGTTGTGTAGGTGAAACACAAGTGCGAGGCCTCTATAATGTTTTGGTAAAGATCCCCACCCTAACACCACCGAAGCCCTAGGTAGGCGATGTTATATCTCAACTTCTAAATGATTTTACTTTCCTTTCTCGACAATTTTGACTACATTTTCTATATATGTGCACATCTACCTATCAATTGGTTGGGAAACAATTTCATTACTAGATCTCAACTTTGTAATTGTTTAAATTTTGTGTAATATCGTTTTGTTGTCAACGAATTAATGAGGTTATTAGTTCATGTTCGTAGCTTTCATTTAGTTACTCTCCCGCTTATGCATTCCTAACGCCTATTCAATACCAACTGTATTCTAACTAGCTTTCTTGTTCCCGAACCCGCACTTTTATGTAGTTTTATGACCTATTGTATAGATGCTTTGAACTTGGATATCATATTTTAATATTATTGCTAAAATAAATGTGATATTTTCTCTTACTAAAATGGGCATGTAATATATCGGAATATTGTAGATCATATTCTATTGCTTTCTTTGATCATCGCTCTTTTTTTGACCTTTACTCAAATAACACAATTTACTTGAATGGAAGATCCCCTTTATTAACTATTTTCAATGAAATCTATAGTCATATAACAGCCAGTTTGGGTATTGTTGCAGGTGAGAAGGATTTTCTTAAGAAAGTTGGAGAGGATCTTCTGGAATCATTTGTTGATCTCGGTTGTCATCATGCATCCAAGGGGGCATATAATACCTAAATTAGGTATGAATACAGATCACAACTTTACTATAATTTGTCAAAAAGTTAGTTATTTGTCATAGTCAATAATCAGAGTTTTGGTATTGAATGACATACTTAGTTAAATTAAATGGCATACACTTAATGCATCTATAACTAGTTAGAATGGTGGACACAAGTGGTTATCGATGTGTTTGTTTTTATCTTAGGGTAGTCTCTGGTCTTTAAATGCTTTGGTAAATGAGGAGGGATTAAAGACCATGACATAATTTTTGGATAGAGTGGAAGAACATATTCACACGAATGTTGGCCATGCAATCAAGTCCCTTCGCAAATCACGGCCGAGCAAAGTGAGAGAATCGCAATTTGAAGAAGAATTGATTGATGGTAGCTTTTATTAAACTTGTTGTTACCATGTTAGCATAAAAGTTGTTCGAAACTCTTTTTACTCGGCTTGGAAATCAAATATTGTTAGATATCCGCAAATCATGGTGTTCAATGAAAAAAGATTCATACCTCCTATGGACATAGAGGCGCTTGGTTCTTCGGCGTGACATGGCCATGTTTTATTTTACACGAGTAATCAAATCAGCCATTGGTATATGTTTGTTTATGGCAAACATCAATATCTGTTCAAATGTTGTCAATATTTAGCTTTAGTTATGGGGGCAAGATTGCATGGATTTGATGTTGTCTTTCCACACTTGCTATTTCAAGTTAGTTTTTGTCCCGCCATATAGATGCAATTTATTCACTCTAGGCTAAAAGTCTATCTGAAGACAACCTGTAAGGATGTGATTTATGTGGCTTATTTTTAGATAATAATGTTTTATTGAAAACAAGTAATCTATGAAACTTCAATAAACAATTCAAAATGTCTAACACTTAGTATTAAAAACAAATAATTTATGAAATTCCAATAAACATTGAATCACTCCAAAAGTCTCATACCACAATTAGATGTTCATTTTCTCAACCTTTTCCGGAAGTAACAAATATGTATTTTCTTCAAAACCCTTGCACTAGTATTTTTCTTCAAAACCTCCCGAGAGCCAATTGTTTTTCTATCACTCTTTGAAAATGGTATTGTGTGCTAAGTATGTAATATCATATATTTTGTTTACTTTAAGGTAATTTTGTAGTAGTCAATTCACATCTTTAGAGTTGGCTTTAGGTGATCTTCTAACTACCCCCTGTGATTAATAATGATTACTTGGCCTCCCCACTCCCCCCTCGTGTGTATTTTAATTCCATCTCCTCGATTATAAATTCCGTATCATATCTATTGAAATAGATTTATCGCTCTACAATTGTTTTCATTCTCTCTTACATAGTTCTACTTTGTAAAACCAAATTTCTGTTTTATTCTAATGATTGTTTTGACTAAAAACATAATTTGCATGAAGATAATAGATCTTAATGTTGTGTGGTTTGTTGAATGTTATCAAGGTTCTTGGGCCATACCATTATGATAGGAATGAGAGTGACTCACTTTGAAAGAAAACAAAGATCTAATATCTTTAAAGGAAAATTTTTAGGTTCCTTCTCCCACTAATAAAACTGGTATTAGGAAGTTGAGTGGAAGATTTTTGAAGTATAAAACCATAGAGGAATTCTAGGATCCAAAATCTTGGAAGTGGATAGTACGAGACTTGTCACTTTAGAACAAATGGACAAGGTAAGGCTAACACCAATGCAAAAGCATACAAAAAATAGGACTAGTTGTTCCTTTTTTAGCTAAAAGAGCAAAGTGCAAGTTGAGAAATTCAATGTTCATCTTAGCTTCTCGAGAAATTTTATTATGAATTGGGAACTAGTAAATCCTGATATGAAGTGCGGATAAGGACCTCCAATAGTGTTGAGAACTTGCAAGCATGCTTTTATTCCTATTGTTAAATAATAAAATGAGTCATGCATTCTGGTATTTGATGGTCAGGCTTAATGAATGGTTGGAATCTTAAGACAGGCTAAGTAATTAGAAAGCTAGGAACAAAAATGAATTGGAAATATTGATTAGGAGATAACATACAATGTGGCAGATTTTTTGCAATGATAGGTTCAATGGACTGAAAAATAGGAGGACTGTCCATCAGTCTAGATATATGCACATTGTGAAGCTGAAGTAGGAAATCACAAAGAACAATTGGGAGCATCATAATACTATTATTGTTGAGAAATTTTTTGTGTGTGTGACATGCCTAGTCATCATCCACATCACCTGGTGAGTCATCTCGCCTTACGAGAGTCATAGGTCTTAGGAAGTCAAATGACAAGTGTCAGATTCTGTCATTGTCATTTGCGTCAGTGCGTCATAGGAGTTACATTCCTTATTTGGAATTGTAACTCCTCCTTTAGTGGCGTCATATGCGTCAGTGACATCATTGATATTCTTTCCTTGTTTAGGCATGGGGGTTACACAACACCCCTATTTGTACTTCCTTTTTCGATCTATGAGGATGAGCAGACTTATTTTCTTATTTGCATATTCTTTCCATTGTTCGAATCTTGCTTATTGTGTTGGAGCTTGACGTTACCATCGGAGTGCAACTTCATTGTGGTGCATTGTTTTGACATCGGTTCTCGCGAATCCCTCTTTCATGGTATCAAAGCTGGTTTTGGTAAACGTGCACTCTTCGTTTATCAAGTTGCTTATTACTTTTGGTTTCTTCTTATTTCCTCGTGCAAGTTTTTTTCGATTATTATTTTGGAATTGTATTGCTCACCTCGTATTGAGGTTTCAGCAGTTGCAAGTTTGAGGTATTTGGTTGGTTTGCTTTATCATGGTTGTTGAGTTCATGATTGCTTCTATTCTCATGAGCTCGCTTTTTCTTTGGCGTGGACCTGTGGTTCATTGTTTTCTCGAGGTTACCATTGCATGGACATTTTCTACATGGTTGGTTATTGCTTGTGCTTTGGTCTAGCTTGGCTCATGTTTCAACCTCCGCTCTTTGTGATTCGGAATTACCTCCTCGTGCCTTGGTTCTCACAGGCTTGTCTACATTGCCTTGGGTTCAACATTTACATTGGATTCTCGTGTTTTACATTGTAGCTTGATCCATGACCACAGGCTCAGTTATCATTTCCACCGTGGTTTTTTGGACCTTGTATCACTATTTTGCAGTCTCTTTGTTTTTGCATCCGACTCTCACCATTTGGCTTGGCCTCTCTGTTTTGGTGATCATTTCTATGTGTTGTGGTCATTTAGTTCATGGTTGATCTTATCTTTAGTTTTGCTGCTTTTTTTTTTCTTGTTTTAGCTTGTTCTTGGCTGGTCGTTCCCAAGTGGATCTATTCATCATGCGACCCCTAGTTCATGCTCCTATGTTTGGTTGGTGCTAGATTGTGTGTCATTAGCAATGCCCTTGCTGCATTTTCAACTCCCGTGCCCTCTCTCTCCATTTCTTTGAGCTATTTAGTGTCTCACTTGGAACAACATTCTTCATTTTTTTGCTTCCTCAACATTTTCTTTGTCAACTCCCGATGTATCTCTCCGACACCTTCCTTAAAATCCACGTGACCCAAGATCCTTTTCTCACTCTCGCCTATTTTTGCTGTGTCGCTTACACTTTGCAAGAATCTTGGTGGTTGCTAAACACGCCACTTTGCCTATTCATTTCCACCGGCCTTTTCCAACATCTCAACTCGGGTACATGGCCTCCTTCAATCCTACAAATACGTTTTTATGTGGATCTTTTCTTGGAACACTAGCTCAGCTTGGTTAGTATCTTTAGCTCGGTCAACGTGGGCCCCTAAACATTCTTTTAATTGGTAATCAATCTCATTTTAAATAGTTTTGAGGTTAAAAACATTTAATTGGCATTGTAATTTCTTTTTAGATTTTTTTTGGTTGTATTAATATCCTTCCTTCGAGTGTCGAAGACGGAGGGTGAGGTCCGGGGTTGGCAGGAGGCTAATCCCCCTCACAATTAAAACAAACCCTATCTAAAATTCAATGCCATTTCCAACGAGCATACATACGACACCCTTTGCATGCGTTTAGGGCACTTTTTTAATCCGTTTGCAGGCTTATTAGCATTTTTCCATCAGTTGTGGGAATTGTTTTTTGCTATAACTTTTGACTCGTTGCTTGGTTTTGAGCACTTCTTTAGTCAAAGTTGCATGTTTTTTTGCACTCTAGATGATGGGATTATCATTAGTTTTGTAAACACACTATTTTATAAAGTGCCACATTCTGGGGGTGTCTTTGTATTGCTTAATTCAGCTCATTTTTCTCATCTTGAGCTTTGTTCTATCCCTTTTATTGCTTGTGGACTTGTGAGAGCGTCCACCATAGATCTCACAAAGAAAGGGATTATTTCGTGCGACGTGGGACACTATTTCTCACAAGGCTTTCTCTTCCCCTTCTTGTTTTCACTTTTATTGTGTTTTCTTACGGTGTTAAACCTGTGCCCTAACAAACCTTGATTGTTGTCTCCACTCTTGCGCGTTATTACACTAATTGCAAGGTGAGTGACAAACTGGTTCTCGACACACAGTCACATCTGATTGTAATCAACACACTAAACTATAAAGTGCCTAACTCGGGGTGTGATATTGTTTTGGGGTGGTTGTTTCCTTTCTCTCTCCTTCCTTCTTCCTTCGTTGGTTCTATCTCTTCATTATGGATATCTCTAAAGTACTGGTGCTCACACCTTTTAATTTCTTCGAATGGAAATCTAAAATTATATTGGTTTTGCGAAGTAAAGGGTTATACCATGTCACCATGGGGTTAGAGACCAAACCTAATGATGAACCCAAAAATCTAAGTGGTTCAACCATTGTGATGAAGCCTTAGGTCTTCTCTAGTATGTCCGTCTCTCCCGACTTGCTCTTCCACATCGAAACTTCCTCGACTCTTGATGCAAGCGTGGAAAATGCTCAATGATATGTTTGGGAAGCAAGATGACATGAGAGCGCATGAGTTGGAGAACAACTACTAGGGTTAAATCCTAGTGACTTTGAAAACCTACATGCCTTCTTCTCAAAGTTTGTCCACACTAGACTGCTTCTAAAGGAATGTAAAGTGGAAAAGAAAGACTCTCAATTGATCTTGTCGATTCTTTCTAAGTTAGGTCCTGAATACTCTATCTTTGTTTCAAATTTCCATGCCATGAAATCCGCCTTGGGTAGTACTTGGAAATGCCCTCCTTTGATAGTTTTTCGTCCCAACTCATTCGAGAACAGGACAAACTCATTCAAATGGGGACTCTAAAATCCAAGTCACATGCCCTTGTGGCGAATAAGGGAAAGAAAAATGAAAAGAAGAAAGAAACAAAGGACCAACCTAAGAAAGAAACCAAGACCAACCAACCCCCAGCTAAGCCCAACACTAACACTTCGACTTTTGAGCCTAAAGCGAAGAAGGAAAAGTTTAAATGCTCCTATTGTAAGAATTTTGGCCACGATGAGCATCATTGTTTTCGAAACAAATTGATCACTTAACTCATTTGCTTGAGAAGAATAAAATAAGTGTTCCTGAATCCGTTAAACAAAATGCTCAGAAGGGCGAGTCTTCTAAAGCAAAGGAGTCTAAAAATGAAAAGAAGAAAGGTATGGCCCTCGTAGCTAGATCAGCTCCATCATCAACTTGGATTATCGATTCTGGTGCCTCGCACCACATGGCTTCTTCAGAGGTTGAATTCTCTAGCATTGAACCATGTGGCATGTCCCAAATCACGTTGGGTGATGACACTCATGTGTCGGTTTCCGGTAGTGGATCGGTAGAGATAGAAGGTGGAACATTTAACCAAGTGTTGAGTGTTCCCAATCTCTCTACCAATCTCCTATCGGTTTACCAAATCACCCACCTTGGTGAAGGAATGCGAGTGGAATTTGGTCCTAACTCGGTGATCATTCGTGAGCTTAACTCTGATTGCACTGTGGTTGAGGGAAAGGCGGATCACCATTCACGGTTGTATACCTTTTCCCACTTCTCTTCTGATTTGACACCCAATGCCTTGCTCACTCATGTGAATGAGGTTAGCAAGCTATAACATGAGCATTTTTGGGCATCTAAATTATCGTTACCTTGAACAATTGAGCCAAAATGAAATGGTCAATGGGTTACCCCGAGTTAAGTTTTCTAAAGGTCTTTGTGAGGGTTGCACCCTCGAAAGCACCCTGAAAAAAAATTTTGATAAGGGAAAATCTTGGAGAGCTACTCATCCCTTGGATCTTGTTCATAGTGATGTTTTGGGCCCTTTCCATCTCCTTCTTTCAATAGAGCTCTATATATACTAACCTTCATTGATGACTTTTCACGTTATACTTGGGTATATTTTCTTAAGCTTAAGTCTGAAGTCTTTGAGCATTTTCAAAACTTTAAGGCTCTTGCTGAGAAACAAGTGGAATGATCTATCAAGGTTCTTCGAACTGACAATGGAGGTGAGTATGTGAGCAATAGGTTTGAGGATTTCTACACTTCTGAGGGGATTGCTTTGCATACAATTGCTTACATCCCTTCCCAAAATGGAGTTGCAGTAGAAAGAAAGAACCGAACTCTAAAGGAGATGGCTACTTGTATGGTTCACTCAAGTCCCTTCCTCCACAATATTGGGCTGAAGTAGTGAATTGTGCTTGTTACATTCAGAATCATGTTCCACACAAGGTAGTAAGAGGGATGACACCCTTTGAAGCCTGGTTTGGACACAAGCCTGATGTTGAGCACTTTCGAGTCTTCGGATCCAAGGCTATGGCTCGATTCCCAAGAAGAAACGCAAGGCATTGGATCCACAATCCAAACCTTGTATCTTTGTCGGGTATCCTGATGGCATGAAGGGATATCGATTGTTGAACCCTACAACCCATGAGCTTTATATTGAGAGGAGTGTGAAGTTTGATGAGTCATTCTTGACTTTTACTTCCATTGAGGTTCTTTTTCCCACTGATTCAAATTCTGACTCATCAGATGATGATGTTGTTGAGCGAGTTCCTCCTCTCCCTACTCCTCCCGATCCTCAAACTTCCGAGTCTTCTAATTTTGATGACAGTAGTGATGATGAGGACTATGTCCCTTCTCACTCGAGTGAAGAATCTTCCGACTTTGAGCTTGAACCTTCGGGACCTCTTTGGGCCAAGAAAACTTTACAGAGTGCTGGAGATTTAGTTGGAGATCCTTTAGATGAGAGACGTACTCACTTGAGTTTCATTTGGACCCCACTCCTCTTCGCCTCTGCTTATGATCCACCATCTTTCCAGGAAGCTTCTGGGATTCCTGAGTGGGATTCTACTATGGATGAGGAGTATTCCTCACTCATAAAGAATGACACTTGGGATCTTACCCCTCTTCCGAAAGGAAGAAAATTCATTCGGTGTAGGTGGATATATCGAACAAAGTATGGAGCCAATGGAGAAGTTGAGAAGTATAAAGCATGACTTGTAGCTAAGGGTTTCTCCCATGTAGTTGGGGTTGATTACTCAAAACCTTTTCTCAGTTGCGAAGATGACTTCCATTCGACTGACCCTTACCATCGCTTCCGCTAACATATGGGAAGTCCACCAGATGGACGTTAAGAGTGCCTTCCTTCATGGGGACCTAGAGGAAGAGATCTATATGGAACAACCTCGGGTTATGTCCATGATCCATCCCTCATTTGCAAGTTAAAGAAGTCTCTCTACGGCCTTAAACAAGCCCCTCGGGCTTGGTATGCCAAGATGGAATCCTTTTTACTTGCATCAGGGTTCACTCGGTGTCACTTTGACCCAAATGTGTATATTCTGCGCTAAGATGACTCCAATGCTTTTCTTGTTCTCTATGTTGATAACTTGTTGATCACAGACAACTCTTCCCCTATCATTGATTCTCGTGAAGATTTCCTTGCCAACAAGATTTCCTTGGTGCGATTAGTTCATAGTTGAACAGTATAAGTGCACTTATAGGCGATTGTAGATTTTGTAGATGAGCTGAAAACCAATCTTGTAGCTACTTTGGCGAGACATGGTAAACTTGATTCCTCACCTCGGAAGCAAGAAAACAAGAGGAATTATTGCATTCATCATCAGTTGAGTGGGAATCGGGTTGATAACTATTGGAAACTTTGTCCAAAAACCATCTAGTGTATGGTAAGACAAGTTGGAGTCAAGGTAAAGGAAGTTTTGAACCACAATTTTTAAATCAACCTTTAAGCTATCCATTGTGAAACCACTGATGAGTCTATTCTGTTTTGATACAGAGAATGTAGGCTCATGTGAGTTGGATAGATTTGTTTTGCATGCTTTCAACAATGCAAAAATTTTCAAAGTAATTTGTGGATTTCCAGTGTATGTTGAAGGATAAATTCACATGTGTTTTAATTACTTTGAAATTTGGGAATTGGGGTCACCTGTAAAGAAGATCTGGGGACATGTTTAAAATACTCATATTTTACTTCTTACGTGTTAAGGATGACAATATACCATTTTCTATTTTTAGCAATAGTATGCAGATTTAGTGGGCATGTGGAAAATGTCTAATTTTGGAAATGCATTTTTAAGTTACTATTGTTAAATGTCATTGTGCAAGTTTGTTGACACCTTTTTGATTTTGTAGGTAATATACAAATCTATTGTGTCTATATAGGGTAATTGCACATTCATGATGACCCTTATTTTTAGGGCATGTATTTGTAACTACCCTATGTGGTTATAATTGATGTGTACATTATTTGCACTAAAAAAATGGTGTGCAGGTATTCTTAGTGATCATTTGCAGCAATTAGCAGTTCACCGATTTGGGTAAGCATATAATTTTTTTCTATCCTTTTATAGTTCAACATTTATGGATAGAATTGGCAGATTCACGTTGATTCAGATTTTGACTATAGCTATTTTTGGGCATGATGGTCTAATTTATTTTGGACAGTGAATATTTGTAGTTGTAATTGGTCATATCACCAAGTGTTAGTTGAACACTAGCTTCCGTAATAGAATGGGTGTTATTATATGACCAATTGTTTGTGATGGCATTACAGTGGTTTTGGGAAGATTCATGTGGATTCAATTTTTGTGACTATAGTTATTTTAGCGTTGATAGTCTAATTTATTACGGATAGTGGATATTTATAGTTTTTACAATTTCATATGGACAATGAGCACTAGCCTAATTGTGGCTAGTTTAGATATCTGGTATATTGATCTGTGTTTATGGAATTGTAATTTTTGTAATCTGGTCGTATCACGAGTATCGATTAAACACATCTTACTGTATTTACACATAGTGATGTGGATTTCATCACCACTAGCTACATTGGTGACATGGATTTTATTGTCCAAAATAAAACCCCATGTTATTTTGAACAACTCATCTAGGTTTCAAAATTAGGAGGCTTGATTGAAGACCCACGAATAAAGAAGTCGGGGTTGATATTCTAGCATGTGTTAAAAGCTTAGTGCTTTACGACATGAAAAATAAAATATTACATGAAATTCAAAATATAGAATTCCATAGAGTTTGTTAAGTCCTTGCAAAAAACATGTAGTCCACTCAGGGAAAATCCATGATATAAGGAAAGGTTCCAAGAGACTCCATGAGGCAAAAAAAGGAAATTTTTAATGTGACTAAGGTCGAAAAGCAGTGGAATAGGAATCATGTGTTCTGTGGGTTCTCAAATAAGAAAGGGACATTATCATAAGTCTAAAATGCATGAGGTGAAGAAGAAGAACATTGTGGAATGTGAAGAAGAAAATTTAAGTGTGGAATAAAGACCGCATAAGAAAAAGCAAAAAGTTTCTAAATGCAGAAAAGTTTCATAAAAGTAAAAATCTAAAGTTCATGGATCAAAGTAAAATCATCTAAATTCTGAAAGGCATGAAAAAATTTGTGTCTATTTTGAAACTAAGAACTCAACCACTTTACCAACCCAAATTTAATTTTGATCGACACCATCCTCCAACATGGAGATCGATGGCGTGCGATTGGAGCGATGTTAGGTGCTCATACCTAGATTGCAAAATCTATAGTGATTGGTCCTTGTTTTGGCGGGTAGTTGATTTCATTCATCACTTGAATGTGACCATTCCCTCTTTATTCTTTCTCTGTTTCTATAAATGTAAATGTTTAAGGCATATTACAAGTTCAATTTCTACAAGTCTAGAGCTTTACTTTTGAACTCAAAAAATCTTTCTCACGACCTCTATAACTCACATGTGGAGATTTCTTACCTCATCTTTGTGCCTGTAAATGGTTGAAATTTGATATTAATGCAAGTGTGGATTCATTCCTCTGAATGCTCTATGTTTAATGTGAACATCTCTGTCCTCTTGCATGCTTTCATTCTTTTCCATTTATTCTCCTTTAAAGTTGTGTGCATCTTTTAAATCTTCACTTATGTGTTCACATATGTGTCTTTTAGAGCCAAATTGATCCATTTTCCAGTTTGGTGCATCACCTCCCTTTTTTATTTCAATTTTCTCTCTCTCACTCTGTCTCCTTGGATTCTTAGTTTAGGAATTAGATAGTGTTAGAGTAGAAGTTGGTTAGTGTAGTTGCGGTGAACTAGGCTGAAGAGGATCAAACCCTTTCATCCGAGGTTATACTTTGATTGAACCCATGCTTCTAAGGTCTCTCACATTGTTTCATTGAAATGTTGAATCCTTGATTCAACAAGGGTGTGAATTTCAGTGACAACAATTTTGATGCGCCTAGTGGGACCAATTTGATGAGATTTTCACCTTCTCTCCTAAGATTGTTGTGTATTTATTCCATCCTTTGGAGGCATCTCTATACACATCTAGTGAATCCTAAGTTTTAAATCTATATTTTAAGGCAGTCTAATTCCATTCTTTCATGAGAATTCTATGAAACAAGGAAAAGTGTATCTACATGTAAATATTTGAGTATTTACAACTCCCACCAAGAAAATAAGAAGAGGAAGAGCAGAAAGATCAGTTTAAAGATTTCTTTTACCTTCAAACAGAAGTCTTTCCACTCCTCCTCATAGACCCTTATTTTTCTCTCCTAGAAATTTAAGGCCTATTCCTTTCATGGCACATTAGAGAAATATACCCTTTGTAAGTTTTAATGGTGGTAGTCCCTTGGCTCTAAATGCCCAACATGACATACCAGTGTCTGCTTTGAAAAGTATTCATTTCTTCACTGGTGAAAACCTTACAACCCCTAGATCATATCCATGATGTTGCAAATGTATGTTCAGTTCATCTTATTACTAAAGATGATGTTGCAATTAGGCTTCTTTCTTCTTCACTAAAAGGAAAAGCACTTCAATGGTATAGAAGGAGTTTGAGACCTGCTTCCATTCACACATGGGATGAACTTGGAACATATCTTTGTCAATAGTTTGATGAAAAGGCATACAACATATCCCTAGTAGAATAACTAATGCACCATTAAGACTTCCCACAATGAACTCATGGAATATTTTAACTTTATATTTTAGAAAACATAGGATAGAATTCCAGTTCTTTTGAGACCAACTCCATAAGGTTCTTTCCTTTACATTTTAAGAGATTTGAATTTTGATATAGTTTTAATGATACAATCTATGAGTGCTATACAATTACCTAATGCATATGCAATAGCCATTGGGACTAAGAATTTTTTAATTCAAGCTGACAAGTTATCCCTAGATGGTTTATGCTTATTTTTTGTGAATTTCCTCAAAACACCCAGTCCTCTATTGCTTCTATTCCTCAAAAAAATTCTTCACGATCTACCTCCACAAATTATTCCTCCACATAGTAAGATGAAATTGATAACCTCAAGGTCTAGCTCGGAGATATATGTCTAATGAATTCATCTTCTTAAAGAGGCGAAAAACTCAAGCACCTAAAAACTATCCAAGTTTCAATTAGAGGTAGTATTCTAATCAAGAATTCAATCAAGGATTTCAAAAACAAAGATCTCAATATCCAAACCAAAGATATGGGTAGAATTATCAAAAGGATATTTCAAGGTGAAAATTCTAGCTTGCTCCTTCAAGCATTTTCGCCTCCACAACCTCCACTACTCCTAGGTTGATCAAAGCTTTGGTCCTATTAAAAAACACTTTGGTTCAAGGAATTGAATGGTGTTACCCATGTGATACACCTTATTATTAGTATTCTTGTGAAATTGGGATGAATTCTATTAAGGAAAAATCTATCATGATGTAATGTTCATCATATTAGCATGAACCAATGATGGTAACCATAGATATTAATGTTGAGGAAGTACAAGAGGATGCCCTTGATCCAAAAATTCATGTTTTTGGTCTATGATTTTGTGCGGTTAACCAAGCCACGAGTGACTTAAACAAGACATAACTTCATGTGGCGATCACACAAGGTCATAGAGAAGGTAGATTGAAATGGCTACTCCACCCCCTTAATTGTAAAGTCCCCATTTTAAGGACATGAGATCCATAGACTTAGGTGGAAATATGGCTTCATCTAGTAATTTTCATAATATAGAAAACCCACAAAGAACTATGGGTCCACAAAACAAAGAAACTCTACCAACCAAAGAGATTCTACGGATAGAGAACACAAAAGGAGAATGTTGCACCTTTTATGTATAAATCCATGGGTATCCCCTTTAACATTGTTGAGAAAATGAAGAATACAAATTTGAATGTGAAAATGTGGGATGCCATATTTATCCCATATTAGAGGGATCTTCCACAAAATACCTTGAAGTAGCTTCCTCAATCCGAACAAGCCATGAAAAAATCGGTTTTGCGGTCCACATATGCCATTCGAAGGAAGAAAAAGTAAGTAAGAGGAAAGAATCCTCCCCCTTTTACATGTCTCTAATTGTAGGAAAACACCTAGTGTACAATTTTATGATTGACTCAAGTGCTAACACCTCGTAATGCCCAAGAAATTGTTGATATTTTAGGCATTGAATATAATCCAATTTCTAAAGGTGTCCTGCAACTTGATGGCTCAACCATAAACATTTTAAGAGTGATAAAAAATCTATATTTAACCCTATATGTTTATCCAAGCTTGAACATAACTCAATATATCTCGGTAATTAACTTGCCTCCTTTGTTTCCCATTTATCTATTGAGATACTTCATAACCAAAGTGGGTGGATATTTATCTTTTGATTGGTCTCACATGCTCCTAAGAACTAGACATGGTACAGATTCATCATTGGAGCTGATCCAATATCATTGTTGACAAAATTTCCTAGGTTCCTATTCAAATTAGTGAACTAGATACTAAAAAAATAAGTAACTCAAAACATGTGAGTGTTTAAGGTACCTCAAGATAACGATGATGATGTGGATGGGCACAAAGATGGCTCCTCCTTGTTGCAAGCTAGATGAATCTGCTCAACAAAGATAACTAGAAAAAAAATGGATTAGATGGTAGATGGGGGTTACCCAACGAAGTCGGTTCTAAGAAGTGTGAACTTCCTTATGTGGATGTCAACCCCCATGTTTGATAAAGATATATAAAGTAAATGGATATGGATATAAAATACAATATTTGAGATAACAGAAATTGAAAAGATGGATCTAAGATAATAGAAGTAGATTTGATCTAAATTGACATAAAATAAATCATACCTAGTTGGGTCGATGGTGACCCAGGACTGCAGAGGTCTAGTCGACGGTGATTAGGGCTAGATGAGAGGACATTTAAAATAGACCTACGGGCTCTTCGTGGCTAGATTTGGGTAGATCTAGATATGAAGATAGAAACCGAAAATAGACTGGATCTGGATCTGATATGGGAAAGTTGTGGAAACAGAAAGGATGCGAGAGAATGGATAGATTTGATAACTCAAGATAGGGTCGATGATGATTGGGCTAAGTCGACGGTGACTGGGCCTGAAGATGAGAAGTAAACACAACAAATCCACAAGAAGACCTTAAGCTCTCAAAGAATTCCCTCTTCTGATCTCCAAATTGCATCCTTCGATCTCTCTCTCTCTCTCTAGAAGGAGGGGGTATGGGTGTATTTATAGGATGAGTGGATGGATGTGGAGGATAGGAAAACATTTAATAAAGGTAGGTGGGAGGTAGGAAAATATTAAATAAATGCATATGGAATATGAAATTATTTAATGAAGGTGGTTGAGAACCTAGGGATTGATAAAAGGTGGTTGAGAGGAAGGAAAATATTAAATCAAGGCCAAGGGGAGATGAAATTATTAAATGAGGGTCATGGAGAGGTGAAATCATTAAATGGTGGCCTAGGGAGGATAAAATGGAGCATATAGGGAGGATAAATGATAAAAAATATTAAATGAGGGTAGGTGAGAACCTAGAGATGATAAATGGGGTGCTTAGGAGGATAAAAGAGGTTAATAAATATGTCTAGGGATAATCAATGGGATGTGATTAGGATA
Organism: Taxus wallichiana var. yunnanensis; assembly: GCA_018340775.1. Taxonomy (NCBI): domain Eukaryota; kingdom Viridiplantae; phylum Streptophyta; class Pinopsida; order Cupressales; family Taxaceae; genus Taxus; species Taxus wallichiana. The sequence goes on from CM031234.1 coordinate 1,031,665,717, forward strand.
ATAAATATGATTAGGGATTAATTAAATGGGATTAGCGGTGAATTAAAATAAATTATGGGGAAATAAAATAAATGATGGGATAATGTAGGAAAGTGGGAAATTCGAATAAATGGGATTTAAGAGGGAAATGGAAATTAAATAGGAAGAAATGTATGTATGTGAATAAAGATAATAAAAGGGAGGGAATGTGGGATGAAGAGGGTAGCGATACCAAATTTTGGTGTCTACATTTTCCCCTTTTTGTCGAGTGGTTTGTGTTGGGCAAGCCGTGAGACAAAAACAAGAAGGGATTGATAAGATGATTGATGATGGACAATTATTGATGAGGTGCTCCCCCTCAAACTAGGGATCATGATATAACATGGGGAATCAATCACAAGTTTGAAAGAGATAGATGAGAAGGATGGAAAGAATGAGAAAGAGCAAGTGGGGCATATTTAATAATAAGAAATATTTATATTTCTATTATTAAATATTCAAACCTAGGAATATACTTTAGGTTAAATATTTAATAATAAGAAATAGTTATATTTCTATTATTAAATATTTTAAACCTTGGTATATGTGTCAACCGACATGGTTGAAAAGGTGAGTCGGAGACATACCCGATCACCTCATATAAAAAGGACTTTGGTCCTCATTTGATATATTCAAAAAATAATATATCAAAGGTTTTCACCCTTGTGATTAGGGTTTCTAAGGAGGAGGTGATTTACTGGATGTAAAAAGTTCTCTACAATAAAGGTTACTTTTCACAGTGGTTTTTACCTTCGGGTTTTCCACTATAAATATTGTGTCATGTGTTATTTACTTTTGTAAGTATTACTTTATTATTATGCAATGTGATGTGATGTTTATTTATTTAATATTGCATAGTTTATTAATGTTGATTAAATCCGTAATTAATAGAATCCTCAAATTCTAACATGGTAACAGAAAGCAAGGTAAATTAAATAGATTAGATCAAATGTTGTTGTATTTAATTTATTTAATTTTGTATGGTTTTTTCAACCAACCCGGAAGGGTATTTAAAAATCATCGGGCCCCTTCTCCCCAATTTTTTTGCAATCTAAAATTTTGAATGTTTTGTGAGGAATTAATGTGAGTGTGCACAGGTGAAAGGGGTTTACATGCGTGTGAAAAATCACATACAGGTAAGGGTAAATTAATATATGAAATATTTCTATTTCTCTATAGTTTTAAATGTGTGCAGGGTAAATGTTTTCAAAGGTAAAATTCAAGAGTAAATGAAGGGAGGAGACAAGTTTCATGAAAATAGGGATTTCAAATTATTTCATTGGCCGGTGAAATTACTTGTCCCCTCTGTAAATCTCTAGGTTAATTTGTACTCTCATGTGATTCAAATCTCCTTGCACTTGGTAAAAATTCTCTTACTATTTTTACCTTTTTTTTTTTTTCAAATAATATGCATGTGTCCTTTGGACCCCCTCTAATAGGGCTTGATTTAAAAAATATAAGTTTATAGTTTTTATAACTATATTCTTTAAATAAAAATTTACTATAGAATAAAGATCATTATAGTTTATATTATATAAACTATTCTCAAAAAATTATATAGTTGTTTATATTTTATAATTTATAAACAAAATCTGTCTGAAACTATACAGAAGAAGAAATTCTGAAATTTCATATTCTGAAATACACAGAAATTTTCACTGTGTTAAATTTGATGGTCATATGACCGTCACGACAAACCAAAAATAAGGCAGAATGATGGTCATTTAGACGTCAAATTTAAGCTAGGCCAGATCTAGGAAATTTTCACTGTGTTAAAATTGATGGTCAAATGACCATCTCAACAAGACCAAAAATAAGGCAAAATGATGGTCATTTAGACGTCAAATTTAAGTTGGCCAGATCTTTATCTACATTAACACTTTTCAGAAATTTGAAGTTGTGTGTGTTCTTAGGGTTTCATCTTCTCTTCTATATGGTCGGAAATTTTTTTATGATAGGTATGGGGTATAATGCAGTGCCCTTTATAATGTGGGTCATTATTTGATTATGGGAAGTTAATTAGTATGCATTTTTATGATAGAATTAGTTATGGTCAAATAGTTTCTTTAGATCTATAAATTTAGATCTAGTTCTATTAATATTGTTATGATCAGATTAGTTATTTCTTTATAATACTTGATTTTTTAATGAAATAATACAAGTTTTTTTATCATAAAATATGGGTATTGTCATTTTTTTTATTAATATGTTTCTAACTCAGTGGTGCATTATATCATAATGGGGTATGTTTTTCAGGTTCAGAAATTTGAAAGACAATGGCGTCCAGTTACTTTTTCCTCGATAAATCCCAAATCCTAAATGGAGCCAATTACAATATTTGGAAGATCAGGTCAAATCGAAACTTATGGCGAGGAAACTTTGGATGATTGTTTCAGAACTTGAGCTTGCACCCACCGGTCATCAAGTGAATGCGAAAAAAATATGAATGCATTCTCACAAATATACGCATGAGAGGCCCTTTCCATGATTCTGCACAATGTGAATGATGAATATCTTCTACACATTGGTAATATCAAACATCCTAAAGAGGTATGGATACAATTAGAATCCATGCATGAAGGTACACACTTATCTAAGATTATTAAACTTGTTTTAGAATTTTATGACTCCTATGAAAGGAGATGAAAAGGTAGTTAATTTCTTAGCCAAGATTAAAAATATCAAAGCACAATTAGATGGATGCAATTGTGACTTAATTGGTGAAAAATTAATCTACTTTATTGTTCAGTTGAATATACATGAAAGATTTAGGAATTTTATTTCTATCTTAAACTCTAAATATCATAATGAGGATGAATTACCAGACTTAAATACTTTGAGTTCTCTTTTGATACAGGAAGAGCAAGTGATGATGAACTTCGACTCTAAGGAGAATGCCTCTCAGGAACTTCTTGCTCAAAATTCAAAGTTCAAGCCTCACAAGCCCTTCTCTGATCAGAAGTTTAGATCTAAATCTTCATTTGTTGATAAGAAAAGTGTTACTTCTAACATTTGTGTGTAAGATTTAATGGTAAATGTCACAAATGTGGAAAATTTGGGCATAAAAAGGAAGAGTGTAAATCTAAGAAACCTATCCATAAAAATAGAAACAAATTGTCTCATCTAAATATAATTTAAGGAAAAAGATAGTTCTAATGATGCTCCTAAAACTATTGCATTATATGTTGCTTTATACTCTTCCTCTAATTCTGAATGGATTCTAGATTCAGGTGCTTCAAATCATATGACTGGTATTTCCAATTCTTTATTTGATGTTACAAAATCAATGAACGTGTGTATCTTGGTGATAACTCATCTTTAGAAGCAATAGAGAAAGGAAAAGTAAAATTTGCAAATGGTATTTTGAATAATGTTTTATTTGTTCCTAAGCTTAAAAAGAATCTTTTTTCATGTTCACAACTAACTCATGATGGTTTTCTATTCAAATTTTGAAGGATACTTGGTACATCAAGGATAGTAATGATAATATAATTGTTGAAGGAATTCAAAGAAATGGTCTGTATATTTTTGATGATTTTTCTTCTGCATCTTGTTTTGTATCTCAAAGTTTGAATAATTCAAAACTATGGCATGAAAGGTTAGGACATGTGAATTATCAAAGCTTGTATGAAATGTCTAGAAATAATCTAGTGAAAGGTTTTCTTGTGTTGTCTTCATCTCACGATGCTTGTGAAGGGTGTTTACGCTCAAAACAAAGTGTAAACCCTTTCACTTACATCTCTGAGGAGAGTTCCTCTTCACCACTAGAACTTGTTCATAGTGATGTTAGAGGACCTCTTGAAGTAGCTTCGTTAAATGGTTCTTTATATGTTGTGACTTTTATTGATGATTTCACCAGATGATTTGGACATATTTTCTTAAAAATAAATCTGATGTATTTGGAAAATTTAAGGAATTTAAAGCATCTGTTGAAAATTCATCAAATTATAAAATTAAGAGGCTTAGAATAGATAATGGGGGTGAATATGTTAGCAAGGCATTTGAAAAATTTTGTATTGATTGTGGTATTAAAAGAGAATTAACTTCTCCCCATTCTCCCCAAGTCTAATGGTGTTGTAAATGGAAAAATAGGACTATTTTAGATATGGCTCACACTATGCTTCATTCTGTTGGTCTTCCCAAATTTCTGTGGGTAAAAGAAATGAACACAACAGTATCTACATCCTAAATAGGGTCCCTACCAAAGCTATTCACCTTTCAACCCCCTTAGAGAAGTGGTCAAATCAAAAACCTGATGTATCACATTTAAAAGTCTTTGGTAGTCCTACCTCCTTATATATCCCTAAAAAGAAAAGAAAGAAACTTGATATGACTTATTTTTCTTGTATTTTCATTGGATATGGTATTAACACTATGCAGGTTTAAGGATTTACGACCCTATAAAAAGGGAAGTAACTAAAATCACAATGTTGTTGTTTTGGAAAAATGCTTTGTGCATCTACAAATAGTTATGAGATTCTTAATCCTGTCAATATTTCTAATGATGGTTTTGATTCTGATAATGAAAATATGGTAAATGATCATGATGATGTTTCTTGTGTTGATGTTATGGATGTGTTTGAATCTCTTGTCTCCCTAGCTAAGAAACCAAAATGGGCTCAAACTGTGTTAGAAATTTCTAATCCTATTGACCTTAGGAAAATGACCAAAAGCCATCATACGTACCATGCATTAATGACCTTGTATGAACTTGAGCCACAAAGTTTTGAAGAAGCTTCTCGGGATGAGAAGTGGATCAATGCAATGCAGATGAATATAATGCCTTGATTCAAAATCAAACACTGGGAGTTGGTTCCACCTCCAGAGAAAAGAAGCGTTATAGGGTCTAGATGGTTGTACAAAGTAAAATACAATGTTGATGGTAGTATTGAAAATATAAAAGCTAGACTTGTTGCTAGAGGTTTCACTCAGAAACTTGGGATAGATTATGTTGAGACCTTTTCCCTTAGCTAAAATGAGCACAATTAGGACCTTGTTTTCTATTTTTCTCAGTTTGGGTGGGAAATCCACCAAATGGATGTGAAAAATACTTTTTTGAATGGTGATTTAAAGGAAGAACTTTACATGTCTCAACCTAAAGGATTTGAAGAAACTGGTAAAGAAAACTATGTTTGTAAGTTGAAAAAATATTTGTATGGTTTAAAGCAAGCTCCTAGAGCTTGGTATGTGAAAATTAATGCTTTTCTTTAAACAATTAGGTTTTGTTAATTGTTCTTCTAAAATGATCTATTCATTAAGAAAGAAGGTTCTCACATTATCATTGTATGTCTATATGTGGATGATTTTCTTATGACTGGTGATAGTCCTTGCTTTAATTCATAGGATTAAAGAAAAATTGAAACAATACTTTGAAATGACTGATTTAGGTCTCTTACATCATTTTCTTGGCATGGTTGTATTTCAAGACAAGCATTCTATTGTTGTTTCTCAAGCACAATATGCAACCAATGTACTAAAAAAGTTTTTAATATGATTGATTGTAAACCAATTTCTACACCTATGGAAGTTGGACTAAAACTTGATCCTAAACTTGCATGTGAAAAAGTTGATCCTACTTTGTATAGGTAGTTAGTTGGTAGTTTGATTTATCTAACTATAACTAGACCAAATATTTCCTATGCAGTAGGAATTGCTTCAAGGTTTATGCAGGAACCTTATAGAGATCATTGGAATCTTGCAAAAATAATTCTTAGATATATTAAGGGAACAATCAATTATGGGTTGCATTATACTAAGGATGAAAATGCTAACTTGCATGGATTTTGTGATTCTGATCATGTTGGTGATGTATTAGATAGAAAATCTACTTTTGGTTATGTGTTTAAATTTGGTGTAGGTGTCATTACTTGGTGCAGTAAAAAGAAACCAACTAATTTTTCTATCTCTTCAACTAAAGCTGAGTATAGAAGTGCAATGGAAGCTGCAAAAGAGGCTCTATGGCTGAAGAGGTTGTTCGATGAGATAAAGATGAAGGATCAAGGTAGTGTTCCTTTTTTCTGACAACAACCAGAGCACCATAGCTCTTGCACATAATCCAATACAACATCAGAGGATGAAGCACATTGAGATACATATACACTTCATCCATGAGAAGGTGTTAAGTGGTGAGATAGATCTCAAGTTCATGTCGACTGAAGAGCAAGTTGTTGACATCTTCACAAAAAACCCTAGTGCTTGCAAAGTTTTGTCACTTTCATGAAAAACTTGGATTGTCGAGTTTCCATTGAGGGGGAGTGTGCATGAAAATGTCACCTCCTAATGGAACTTGGTATTTGTAAAATGAAAAATGCATTGTAATAAAGACCTTCGAGAAAATGTAAAAGACCTTCGGGCATGTGTAAAAGACCTTCGGCATGTGTAAAATACCTTCGGCATGTGTATACCTCCTCAACTTTTTTTTAGAAAGAAGTGTAGAAAGACCTTAAAGGTGGTCTTTAGTAAACTCTTTAGTGTTATTGAGTTTACTGTAAACATCCAATAGTGTAAGCATATTGTTAAGGAGGTCCTTGGTTATAAAAGGCTCCTATATGCTTGGTTTCAAGTAACCTTTTACGAGAACTTGTGAGAACATGTAAAACTCACAAATCATACTTAGCCACTTGATCATGGGATGATCTTTGGGATTCCAAATCCTTTTTTACCAAAAGGTAACTTGAGTATGATGAAGGTGTTATAATTCCTTCAACCTATATGCTAGCCTAAAACCTTTATGGTTTAAGGATTGTAAATCTGTAGTGTACCACATGGAGGTAATCTATTGGCATATGTTATCCCACTTAACATTAAGGGGGAGTGTTGGAACATAATGGTTAAGTGGGTTGGCCACCCCTTAATTAAATATGGGTCCAACATTATACTATAGGTTAAATATTTAATAATAAGAAATATTTATATTTCTATTATTAAATATTCAAACCTAGGAATATACTTTAGGTTAAATATTTAATAATAAGAAATAGTTATATTTCTATTATTAAATATTTTAAACCTTGGTATATGTCAACCGACATGGTTGTGAGTGAGAGACAGAGACATACCCAATCACCTCATATAAAAAGGACTTTGGGTCCTCATTTGATATATTCAAAAAAATAATATATCAAAGGTTTTCACCCTTGTGATTAGGGTTTCTAAGGAGGAGGTGATTTACTGGATGTAAAAATTCTCTACAATAAAAAGGTTACTTTTCACAGTGGTTTTTTACCTTTGGGTTTTCCACTATAAATCTTGTGTCTGTGTTATTTACTTTTTTGTAAGTATTACTTTATTATTATGCAATGTGATGTGATGTTTATTTATTTAATATTGCATAGTTTAAGAAAGGGATCCCAAATGTAATGAATGCACATGCATCTAAAGCAAGTATTTACACCTAACCAACGCTAGTTTTGATAGTTAGTTATTCCAAAGATCAAGGGGGAAATATGGATGAGTGAGCTTATAAACCTAATGTTGACACGAAAAAGGGGTTTAGATGTAACTTGTACGTGGGAAGAGGGTTCTCCATAAGTGGATTTCCCTAGGTCATATGCCCCAGCTTTGGGTAGGGGAAAGAGAGAAAATTGATCAATGCAGAAGTTTGCTATGAGAAAGTTGATCAATGTGGGAAGATTTCTTAAGATGCTAATATAGTAAGAATGATGATCAATGCGGAAGCCTTCATTGCCATGATATAAAAGAGTATCCATCCTTCGAGGGTATGGTCTACTTTATACATATATGATTTCAATGGAAAGAATGATATACATGATAGCCATCCTTTGAGGGATTGGTCTATTTATTTGATTTGATTTTTTTTTGACATGAACAACTATCCTTCGAGGGAGTAGTTTATTTTTTTATAACTTTGACTTTTGATAGAGCATCCATGAATTTTGACTTTTACATGGGGAAGAGATGGGAATAGCTAGGTAGACCACTTAGGAGGGGATAATGGATGTACAAGTGACACCTTTAGGACCCTTAGCGTGGTTCTAAGAGGTAAACAAGAGGGTGATGAATGTAATGATCATGGAGTTCTCACCAAAGAGGGAGAACCTATCCATAAGGAAAATGCTATGGATAGAGTCGTGGTGCCCATATTTAAGGTCATGTCTAGGAAAGTGATGATAGACCACATAATTCCAAACCATTACAATGATAGATGGAAGAGGCTAATGATGGAGGAATGATCTAAGGATATGACTAAGTTCTCACTGTAGGTATGCTAACAATAGAATGGTCACAAGTGCAATGCGTTAAGTGGTTCCAATTCTAGTTTACCATCAAGGGAGGCCAAATGATAGGCTCTCACCCATACTTATGCATGATAATGTAAGGTCCAATCCAGTTAGGGGAAAAATTTCCACGTTGGATCCTTTCTAGAGTAGTAATGTTCTAATTTTATTTTAAGGATGAGGTCACCAAAATTAAAGTCATGATAGGATAGACTAAAACTTGCAAAATATGGGATACGATGAGATAGATGAGTGAAGATAAAAGCTATGTGCTACCCTTGAGGAAGCGAAGAAAATATGCGTCCCTAACGAGACAAATAGATGGCCACAAAAGTGGGCTTAGGATGAAAATATGGTGCCCCGAGAAGGGCACAAACATGGCCACAAAGGTGAATTTGGATGAGCAAAAATGGTCCCCCAAGGGAAGCACGAATATGGCCACAAAGGTGGAATTTGGATGAGGGGATAGATAAGAAGATTTGGACAAGATAGATTAGATAAGATTGGATGAGATGGATATGATAAAATATACACAACACCTCAAAAATGAGAAAATAGTAATGAAGATTTTACAAGATAGAGGAGATGATATGATGATGCCCCAAGAGGGGAATACATCACCTAGAAAATGAGGAAGCAAGAGATATGTGTATTATGAGATGAGAAAATGGCCACAAGAGTGGGCTTAGGATGAGGATATGGTGCCCCCAAGAGGGGCACAAATATGGCCACAAAGGTGGACTTAGGATGAGAATATGGTTCCCCAAGAGGGGCACAAATATGGCCACAAAGGTGGACTTAGGATGAGAATGAGATGATAGATAGATTGGCTAGCTAAGATGAGACAATAAATTGGATGAGATCGGATGAGATGGGTTTGATAAGATTGGATGAGGTAAATAAGAAAATGTCAAGAATGAAGAGGAATTAACCTGATGGTACACCATCCTAAAGTGAAGTCCCCAACATCAAGGAGTTTTTGGATGGATAGGGGGATGAATTGATGTGGATAATATGTGTGGATGAGGAAAATATGTGAGAGGATCAATAATGAGGGAAGATGCTCCCCAAAGAAAGAGACTATATTACATTGGGCAACTTAGATGTAGATGAGCTAGTGGATGTCGAAGGATATTGGATGGGATCATTAGAAGGAATGTTGATGATAACTTTGGATTTGGATTGGATAGATGGTTGGGGATCATAGGGATGATTGGAAAGACAAACAATATCGATGAACAAGGGAGGACCTTTTTAGGAGGAATGATATGTGGAGGAGAGATGATAAGGGATGATGTGGATGAAGGAGGAGACTTAGAAAATTTGATGGATGGGGATGTAGAAATAGGAATTGGATTGGTTGTGGTGGATGGAGAAGGAAGATCCCCTTGGATGAGAGATTCATTATCCTCAATAAGATCATAGATGATGGTTTGGAGGGCCTTACAATGCTCAGTGTCATGATCCGGGTACGATGATAGGTGAAAATGAGATTGGGATCAAACCATGATGGTTTCTTACTATGAGGATCAAAATATTTAATAGGAGGAAGCATGATGGCAGATATTCAAATTAAATGTCAAAGGGTATCTATGTAGGACCCAATTGAAGTGTTGGGAGGAAGATAGATCTTGTGGGTTTTGATAGGATATTTTGACTTGGATTTAGGGAAGGAGTGGATGTAGATTGGATGGGTAAATTATATGTCTTAGAAGATGAATCAAATTTGGGAGGAGGATTAGATTGTTTGGATTTGGATTGATCATTGGGAGATGTCTTAGATGAAGGACCTGGCCCTAAAATAGATGGGGGTGCTCCTAGGATGGATTTTGTGACATTGGATTGTTGAGGAGAGGTAAGATCTAACTTCTTACAAGGATGCATAAGATACCTTTGGGGATGCTTACCAAGAGTCTTAGGTTTTGATCGAGAAGGTTTACCCTTGGCAGGGATGACAATAATCTCAACTAGAGGATCTGAAGATTATGGTGTAGGGGTGGATATTGATGGAGAAAGAGGTGTTTGTATGATGTGATTAATGAGGTCTATGTGAGATGTGGATTGTGTAGGTTTTGGATTGGTTAATGTGGAAACAATTGGTTTTGTAGAGGAGACATGAATACCCTTTGTGTTTGTCTTAGGTGGGGGTTTTGTTTCATAAATTTTTCAAGGGGTATCATTGATATGTTTGCAAATCGAGAAGATGTGATTGGTGTGGTAGTGGGTATAGATGTGGAAATGGTAGATGTTGAAGGATTAAGTGTAGAAGATTGGGATAAAATAGGTGATGTGGCCATGGGAAAAGATGTAGGTATATGTGATGAAGATGTCAAGGTAGATGTAAGTGAATTTGTTGATGTGGTAGATATAGAGGTAGTTGGGATCAATAGGGAGGTGGGTATAATTGGGACATTTAGGGATGTAAGTGATGTAGTGATAGGTGTGTTTGATGTAGATGTGGATAAGGGGTTAGATATGATAGGTTGGGGCATGATAGATGTGGATGAAGTGGTAGGTATAGTCAAAGTCAATGTGGATGTGGTAAAGGTAGGAATAGATGTAGATGTAGAACAAGTGGTAGAAGTTAATGTGATAGGTGTGGTAGTCATGGATATGGTTGATGTAGATGTGGGGGTAGATATTGAAGAAGTCGTAGGCACAATGTCTAAGGTAGGGGTAGATGAGATAGGTAAGGATGGAGGTGTTTGATGTATAATATTGACTACATAAGGGTTAAATTTGTAAGATGTGGAAGGTGGAAATTGATTTTTTGATGGTGGATTAGGAAAGGGGTGTTTGAATATGTCAAGGGGTTGGCTAAGAGATGAGACATAATTTTCTATTTGGAGATCCCCTTGATTTATAAGTTGTTGAATGTGATCTTTAAAAGAACGACACTTTTCAATGTCGTGACCCATGACTCGATGATATTTACAATAGTGACCCTCATGATACCAAGCGGGTTTGGGGTGTGAGTCATCAATAGGTCGGATGGGAGGAAGTGTGATAAGGTGAACCGCCATCAACTTATCAAAGATCGAACTGTAAGATTCCCCCAAGGGGGTATAATTAGAAGATGGTCTAAAAGTTTCATGTGAAGGCACTACATAAGAGGTAGATGGTTGTGGTTGCACAACATGAGAAGTGGATGGATAAGGATGTAAAGAAGCTTGGGGGTATGTTAAAGTTGAAGGGAATGTTTGATAAGAGGGGATATAATTAAGGGGTGGAGATTGAGTTGGTGGGGGAACGTGTGATGTTGGAAAGTAGGAATATGATAGGATGGTTGGGATTGGATGGAAATATTTGATTGTTGAGGCACATGAGAAGTAGGAATGTTAGTAGATTGGGATGGTTGGATAGGCATTCTAGTGATAATATCATATGAAGTAGGGATAGTGTTGATATGAGGTGATGGGGGTGGAATAGGATCCACCAATTGAGTGGATTGATAGGATTGAGAGATCATGGGAGATCTATGAAATAAGAAGTCATAAATGGGGCTAGAAGGAGGCCCAAGAGTTTCTAAAGGAGCAGGAGATGGTAGTGTGATCGGTTGAGGGAAATAGACTGATGAGAGATAGAGAATTGGTTTCAAAAGGGGATCGATTTGGATGACATGGTCTTCACAAGGTTGAGAGGCCATGGAAACACAAGGTTGGGAGACCAAGGTGAGGTCTCAAGATCATTTGAGGAAGGAATATCGTTGGATATATTATATTGTTGCATTTTCTCCTCTTGAGAAGGGGTATTAATAGGCATGAAATGGGAAAAGATCTGTTTATGAAATTTGTTAACAAAAAATCAAACAACAAATTTTTTATCATCATGATTAATTAGAAGACGTGGAAAAGAGAAAATTGGATAGTGAGGGTACTAAAGAAATGAAATTCTATGGTTGGTTTCAGGTAGTTATGGTTATGGAGTCCTCGATATACACAAGGTACATGAGGCCCAAGTCTATACAGGATTTATAACGTGGCCAGAACACTACGGTGAATTTCCTATTGGGTGATCAAATCCCAATTAGGTCCACCTAGTATGGGATTGTTTTGATGTGTAAATTTGATGAGTGTGTGTGAAGAAATGTGAAATGCAACCAATTAACCCCTACTTACACTAGATTTGCAAGCAAGAATGCAATAGGTTCATTTTAAGCCCAAAACCAAATGTGGAGGTTCGATGAGAACAAACACATAAGGAAGGGAAAATGTGATGCAAGAAGGAGAAACTAAGACAAAAAGAGGAATACCTAGTTTTTGTTTTTCCTTTTTATCTGATCTTCAAGATGAAGCAAACAAAGAGAAAAATCCAAGCAATCCAAAATCCCAACACGAACAAGAAAAAAAAAGCCTCTACTTGCAATGTTAGTGGAAAATAGAAGAAATATGGAAAATGAACGAAATGCAAGAGACTCACCTAAAAGGGTGGTCCCATCAGGCATGCCAAAATGTTGACCAAATTTCCTCGGTTCCTATTCAGATTAGTGAACTAGATACTAAAATAAAATAAGTAACTCAAAACATGCGAGGGTTTAAGGTACCTCGAGATGATGATGATGATGTGGATAGGCGCAAATATAGCTCCTCCTTGCTACAAGCTTGATGAATATTCACAACAAAGATAACTAGAAATAAAAATGGATTAGATGGTAGATGGGGGTTGCCCGACGGTTGGTTCCAAGATCGTGAACTTCCTTATGTGGATTTCAACCCCGTATTTGATAAAGATAGATAAAGTAAATGGATATGGATATAAAATGCATAATCTAAGATAACAGAAACTAAAAAGATGGATCTAAGATAATAGAAGTAGATTTGATCTAAATTGACATAAAATAAATCATCCTTGTCTAAGTTGATGATGACCTAGGTTACGAGAGTCTCAGTCATCAACGAATGACTAGGGATGGATGAGAGGAACTTGCAAAATAGACATGCAAGCTCTTTTGTGGCTAGATCTCGGTAAATCTAGATCCAAAGAAAGAAAATAAAAAATAGATTGATCTCGGATCTAATATGAGAAAGCTATGGAAACATAAAGGATGCAGAGAATGGATAGATTTAATAACTCAAGATAGGGTTGACGGCGATTAGGCTAAGTCGATGGCGACTGGGCTCTGAAGATGAGAAGTAAACACAACAAATCCACAAGAATACCTTAAGCTCTCAAAGAATTCCTCTTCTCGAATCCTTCGATATCTCTCTCTCTCTCTCTCTCTAAGAAGGAGGGGGTATGGGTGTATTTATAGTATGAGTGGATGGATGTGGAGGATAGGAAAACATTTAATAAAGGTAGGTGGGAGGTAGGAAAATATTAAATAAATGCATAGGGAAGATGAAATTATTTAATGAAGGTGGTTGAGAACCTAGGGATTGATAAAAGGTGGTTGAGAGGAAGGAAAATATTAAATCAAGGCCAAGGGGAGATGGAATTATTAAATAAGGGCCATGGAGAGGTGAAATCATTAAATGGTGGCCTAGGGAGGATAAAATGGAGCATATAGGGAGGATAAATGATAGGAAAATATTAAATGAGGGTAGGTGAGAACCTAGAGATGATAAATGGGGTGCTTAGGGAGGATAAAAGAGGTTAATAAATATGTTTAGGGATAATTAATGGGATGTGATAAATAAATATGATTAGGGATTAATTAAATGGGATTAACAAGTGAATTAGGGGAAATAAAATAAATGATGGGATAATGTAGGAAAGTGGGAAATTTGAATAAATGGGATTTAAGAGGGAAAGGGGAAATTAAATAGTAAGAAATGTATGTATGTGAATAAAGATAATAAAAGGGAGTGAACGTTGGATGAAGAGGGTAGTGATACCAAATTTTGGTGTCTACACTCATCTTATCATGTTGATTTTATGACCCTACTCCTCTCTAATCTAATTACATGATACATGAATATAAAGAGTATGAATCATTGTCGGTGCAACAATGTATTACTCCTTGTTTAGTCCCCAATCTCTTGTTAGATGAGTGGGCCATGGGACACTATGATTTTAATCCTTATGATACAATCAGTGGAGGCTAGATTAGGAACCTACTATATTCATCAAGAAGAATTTATAGCCCTCATGCCACATAAAGAAAAAGAGGATGCTTCGAGATTACGGAAGATGTTTTTGATGGCTCAAGCAAAAATGGAGTTGGGGCAGGGATAGTTCTCATTTCTCTAATGGACAAGATGCTTTTCTTTACACATAGGCTGCATTTTGCTTGTTCTAACAATGTGGAAGAATACGAGGTATTGATCCATGGATTACTTTTAGCATAAAAAGGAATATTAAGGCCTTGTAGGTCTTTGGGGATACAAAATTGGTTACTTACCAAGTTAGAGAAAGGTGTGCGGCCAAGAATAAGCTTCTAAAATATTAGAGACACAAATTTTGGGACCTCTTGGAGAATTTTGATATTATTAACTTATAGGTGTTGCCAAGGAAACTCAACAAAGAAGTTGATCAAATGGATGAAACCATTAGATCATTGTTTTCCTAACTAAAGACCTCATCCAAGAAAATAAGCAACATTTTAGGATGGTTTTCAGCCCATCAATCCAAGATAATGAAATCAGATGGAAAATATTTGATAATGATGAATAAATATTTTATTTCATCCAAAATGAAGTTGAGTTCTCCTCAAAATTGTAATTTGATTTGTAAGATGGTTATGTGATCAAATCATTCAATTAAGAACAAATAAATTGCCTAAAGGTTTGGTCACTCTTGAAGACATCTTCAGCCCTAATGATGAATTCAAAGGGAAAGAAAGAATATAACATCAAAACTAGAAGATTATCAATCAATCACCATTGCATAAGACAAAGAGTTAATGTTTGAGAAGGTATGTGATGAATCGAAAAGAAATATTTTATCTCCTTGTGTCAAAAATTTAATGATGATTTCTCTTGGATTATGAATCTTTTAGAGGTTTTGACTACTACATTACTCAACACACTATAGATCTTTCTCTTAGTGTCAAACCATCTAGAAAGAAACAAAGGCCTGTTAATCCCAAAATAGAGCCCCTCATGAGAAAGGAGTTAACTAAACTCATTAAGGATAGAATTATTTTCCCCATCAAGTAATCCTCTTAGGTGGCTAACTTAGTCCCTATTAGAAGAAGAATGGAGAAATCAGGTTGTGTGTGGATTTTAGAGACTTGAATAAGGCCTCCTTAAAGGATCATTATCATTTTCCCTCTATGGAACAAATTTTGTAGATAGTAGCAAGAGCTACAAGAGATCTCTATGTTTGATGTCTATTTAGGTTATAATCAAATCGGGGTTAGGAAAGAGGATCGACATAAGACCACATTTACAACCAAGTGGGGAACATATGCATATGAGAAGATGCCCTTCATTTTTTCAAATATGGGTGCCACATTTCAAAGATCCATGGATATTGCATTCAAGGGCTATATAAATAATTTCATTCTCATCTACTTGGATGAGATCACAATTTTTCAAGAGATAGTAAATATCATATCAGTCATATTGAGAAAGTGTTTGAAGGTGTGTAGAATTTGGAGTGTCTTTTAAGCCCAATAAGTACATCTTTGTAGTTCCATAGGGCGATCTTTTAGGCCACATTGTTTCAAATGATAATATTTTCATCGACCTCTAAAGAATCTTTGCCCTTATTTCTCTCTCATTTACAACTCATAAGAAGTCTCTATAATATTTTCTTGGCAAGATAATCTTTGTTAGTAAATTCCTTCCTAATTTTAAGGACGTCAGCCTATCACTCTAATGCCTATCAAGAATGAAGATGTTTTCAAATGGACCAAAAAAAGAAATAAATCTTTAATATCATTAAGTAGACATTTCTCAAGCACCCATGCTTATCAACCTTAACTATTTAAAGCATTTTATCCTACATGCTTATGTGGATGAAGCTAGTTTTGTCATGGTGTTGACACAACAAAATGCTAAGTGTTCAAAGAAACCAACGCATTCTTCACCAAACACTAAGGATTATGAATTAAAATACAATCACATGGAAAATTAGGTCCTCGACATCATGAGAGATCTAAATAAATTCAAGAGCATGATTTCCTCTAGCCACATCAAATTTTTAGTCTCACATCTTAGTCTAAGAGACTTCATCATGGGAGTGGAGATCAATGAAATAAGAGCTAGGTGGGTGACCAAGATTATGGAATATGATGTGACCATCAAGGCCATAAAACTAGTAAGAGGTAGAGCACTTTGTGAGCATCTTACTCTGGATGCTCAAAATAATCAAGAAACCTCCTAGTTTTTTGAAGAATAACAAGAAGAACCGTTATATATATGTAGAATAACAATAGTTTGATTAGTAATATGTCTAGATCTTGTTCATGGGCACATATCCTCTGGTTTGATAAAATCTAAGAGGCAACATCTAAGGTTACAATATGTTCCTGATTGATTGGAAGGGTTCTTTTAAAAATAACATTGATGGAGTGTTGTTAAGGTGCATTGAGGGTAAAAAATGAATACGTTTTGGTGGAGTTCCATAATGGCTTCTCCAAAGTGGACACTTTTCAGCCAAGGCCACGACAATGAAAATTATAAAAGTGGGTTACTTTTTTCCCACATTGTTTTGTATTCTCATCAATGGGTCATAAAATGTAAGGAATGTTCTCTCTTCACTAGTAAAAATAATATGGTGGCCCTCCCACTTCATCCCATTCGGAAGATGAACCCTTTTCCCAATGGGGACTTGATTTTATTGGAATGATTAATCCTGTGTCAAGTGTGGGTCATAAATGGATCTTGACATCAAATGATTACTTTACCAGGTATATGGAAGTTTTGGAACTCAAGGAAGCTACTGAATCAGCTATCCTTGACTTTCTTGAAGACATTGTGACAAGGTTTATGGTTTCCCAAACCATCATTTCTGATAATGCAAAATCCTTCTTAGGATGTTAAATTTTTATTGGGCTCTTAAGCATGGAGTATACTTGAAGACATCTTCCAATTATTACCCTCAGGGTAATGGATTGGTGGAATCTACCAACAAGAACCTCATTAGAATCATGAAAAGGATAATGAAGATCAATCAAAGGAAATGACACACCAAGGTAAAAAATACTCTTTGGGTTGATAGGATCACATCAAAGAGATCAATTGATGGTAATTCTCCTTTTCCTTGTCTATGGTATGGAATCCAGGATTCCATTGTCTATAAAATTATCCTCATTGGAGTTGGATAAACAATTAGAGTTTGAGGGTGAAGGTCAAAGAGAAATCAGAATGGCATATTTGATCAAGCGTGTAGAATTTAGGCAATCTGTCATGATCAAATCAAAAGAAAATAAAGGTTGACCAAGCATTGTTTTGACAAGAAATAAAAATCACATACTTTAAAAACAAGATATTTGGTCTTGAAATGGGATGTAGATAGATCTAAACTAAGGAGGCACTCCAATTTTGATGCACTTTGGAGTGGGCCATATATCATCATTACACGCAGTGGGCCAAATCTTTTGATTTATTCAAACTTGATGGGGAGGCACTTAAAATCCCAATTAATGAGATCTATCTTAAACCTTCTCTTTAAGTTGGTTTCTTGCATCTTGTACATACTTGTATTTCTTTGTTTTCCCTTTCCTCGTTTCTTGTTTTTGGAGGTTCCCTCCTTTTGTTATGTGATGATCATGGATTGCCTTTTCCTCAATCTTTGTGGTGATCATATGAATAAGTGCTTGTGCACACTCTACATGTTTCACTTGGAGCATGTATGATCTTCATATTTTGTAAATAGGTTTTAGGATTCCATTATATTTGTACACATGTCATTTCATTTTCCTCCCTCTATGGCAGAAAATTGGAATATTTTGAGGTTGTTGTTGCTCAAAATAGCCCTCCTGGCTATTTTTAGCAACTTGCATTTTGTTTTTGCTTTGGCATTATGTTTTAACAAGGATCAATAGGTTGTAGGTAATTACCTTCAAATTCAGAGAAAAATGCATGGTTTCGGACTTTTGTGATGAACACTTAGCCTTTACGATGCCATTCCAGGTCGATTGCAAAAATACCCACCTTGAAAAGATTAAGGGATTTTGCTAGAGTTACTCCATGTTTTGATTCTGTCAGCAACTTTCATGTTCATGCCCACATGAATTTTCATTCTTGAACCCCACAAGGAATATTGAAGTAACTCGGGGTTTCAGGTCCTTAAAGAAATTTTGCATTTTCGTGCAAATTGCAATTTGCAAGTCAACCCCAATCCAGCCAGTATTCCCTTGTGTTAGGTCTTCATAGCTTGTTTGCTTCCTTATAAGTCTTCATGTCCCATGCTATATACATCACCATTCCCAAGACTTGGTGACTATGGTCAAAAATCTCAACCCAGCGAGCAATTAAAAAATGACATGTGGTCCACAAATACGGCGAGGGACATGTGGAGCCATTCTAGACATCTCTTAGAAAAAAACATCTTGTGGACTTCAAGCCCTGTAGAATGAGTGGAATTTACTAGAGTTTTAGTCTGGTGAGGTTAAAGAAAATTTCATACACATGGGCAATCCACACGATGAATCGAATATTCCACGTGTTACTTAGGCACCCCTCCCGAGATGAAAAATTTCAAATGGCCATATCTTTTGATCCGAACTCCAAATCAGGTAAAATTGGTCTTGTTTGAAAGGTCTCGGTAGGATCTTCAATCTACAATCAAGAAAATAATATTTTGGTGAGATTTGGTGGGTGAAAAGGAAAAAATCATTCTAGGAATTTAATATGCAATCTCGTGTGGCTCAATCACCCAGTTTTAATGAAGTATGGAGCTCTTTCCTTCTCTTACAAGCAAGATAACATGGGAATGGATTTGGTAGGATGCCCATCATGGTTTTCAAAATATTTAATGCATTTTTTGGTGGTTAGAAGAGAAATTTGTGCCCTTCTTATTTTCCTCCCCTCTTTCTCCCATTCTTCTATAAATATAAAGTGTTTCTCATTTTAAAGTGGTTGGACCCTCTCATAACACAAGGGAATCATTTAATAGTGTTGCTGGTATGATTTGAGTTGTAGGCCTCGAGATATGGACCTCTGTAAGGCATTTTTCCTTCTTCCTCCACTATAATGGATTGTGCATCTTCCTAAGCAATAAAATCTATGTTTTGTGGCTATTCTCTTCCTCATCTCGTGTTTTATTTGCAATCTTACCTCTTTGTTGTTGTTTTGGTGTGCTATGCATGTTTTATCTCCTTTGCAAGGTTTATTTTTGTTGTGCTCCATGAAAATGGAATTTTGAATGTTGTTCTAGATTGTGGCACTCATGTATGCCCTCTCCTCCTTCATTTTCATCCCATTTTCCCTCATTTGAGAGAGTTTTATCCCTTTTTTCTAGGTGTTATCACCTCAATTAACTTAGTATTTCCCTTTTATGCATCTCCTTATAACTCTAGTCCTTTGGATTGTTATATTAGAATTAGATGGTTGAATTTTCAGCTATAGGAGTAGTTTTAGCATTAGGAATAGGTAGAGGAATTCAGAATTCTCCGGATGTCTTTCTTAAGCAATAAGTCTCATAACTTGGAGATAGTCCCATGTTGCCTCAAAATCCTTGGTTTTTCATGACTCAGGGAAGGGTGTAATTTTGAGCTCCAACAATTTTGGCATGCCTAGTGGGACAAAGTTTGAAGCAATTTACAAATTCACTTCACTAAAGCTTGATGTGTTCTTGGTGAGACTTCAACATTTTGAGGTAATTTTTAAAGCACATTTGGTGCCTCCACTAATTCAAAAAACTCATTTTCTCGGGTTTTAGACCTTTTCCTCCATCCCTACATTCATTTCCATGCCCCCATTTTCTCATGGCTCTAAAAAAATTCTCTTCCATTCTCTCATTTCAAATCTAGCCCACTCCATTTTCAACAGTGGGATGATATCCCCAAAACAGCCTTGAAAAACTTTCCTATCTTCCATGTAAATGGAGATCAATATCCTATTGATCACATTTAAGATACAACAAACCATTGTTCCATTCACAACATCGAGAATAAAATTTTCCTCAAGATTTTTGTTTCATTAGTCAAAGGTAAAGAAAAGGATTTCTACATACTTTTGGCTTCACAATCCATTTCCACATGGGATCAATTAGGAGAACAACTTCACAACTAGTTCAGGAGAATGTAGATGTTATTTCTCTCATGGAACACTTCAGAAAAATACAATGGGCTAATGGATTTTATCTCTAATTTCAACATCAAATTTACAAGGACTTGGCATAGAATTCCTCAAGAATTCATACCCTCATAAGGTATGAAATTATTGTATTATTTGAGGTCCTTTGATGTTAGTTAGCTGTTTTAATTCAATCACTAAGAGGCGAATTATTCCTCAAGATTTTCCATTACAACACAAGATGAGAAGATGCTCATTCAAAGTTGGCCAAATAAGACCCTTCCCCATTACTTGCCATTCTTCCCTCACCATCAAAAATTTATCCTTTCCTTGTGATAAAAATAAACAATGAATTGTTCCCTCCCAAAGGCAGAAGATTTTTTTCTTCCTTGTCCTTCATTTAATGCTCCATAAGTTTATAATGCCCAAATAACTCCTTGTGCTTTGCAAAAAATCCATCACATCTCCACCTAAGGTATTACCTAATCTTCTTAAACCTTACACCGATGTTTTTATAAGTTTGGTATTTCACATGTTGTCCCTACCTTCTACCCAACACTCACTAAACCAAGTTATCCTATAATGTTGGTAGAACAGGATGTTTGTTACATGGATGGAGAGAAGGAGCAACCCATACAACACTCCCAATAATAAGTTTTTATGCAAAATCATGCAATTGTTTTGGAGAGGGTAGATCAATAGAGAAGGGAACATGTTTTGGAGGATCATTTGGCTTCTCCAATTGATCAAATCAGAATTATTGAGCCCAAATCATCTATACCTAAAGGAGAAACAAATCAGAAAACCCTTACTTATGTCTCATCTTCATCCAACTTGAAACAAAAAGATAACTCCATATCTGTTAAATATTGGTCTGATTCAGATTGGGAAGATGAGAATGTTCAAAATGTGTAAAAGAGGAGTTGAATTTCAAGAAAAATTAGGTAGATGTGAAGGACAATCAGATTGGAAGTTGAGGGGAAGATAAAGTGTTTTTAAACACTAGTGTCATCCAAGAAGAAAGGAAGAAGGGATTCCAAGTGAGAAAGATGTTACAACTGAATGTAATGATCCTCATTGCTCTACATGTTTATAAATTGCTTCAATTTTGGAGGATTGTAATGACACACCAACATCATCATTAGTTCTTATGAATGAACCAAGAAGGGCCTCAAGATTTTAAGGAGAATGAGTTTGAGCTCTCTAGCTTCTTGTTTGAGGAAGAAGAGCATGAGAATACATGGGTGGAAACATGGATGTTTGTGCAAGAGAAAATAACATCAAGCCCAAATAATCTTGCAGACATCCACCATGAAGAGGAAAGAAAAGAAAATGGGAAAATTCAAAGGATCAGTCCCTATCCAATCAAATATTTGGCTAATTTAAAGCCACCCAAGGAGTTGCGATTGGTCATGCTCACCTCAAATCATGAGGATGAGCTATAATGTGCAAGGTCAGCCACAATGCCTCCAAATCCAAAATGAAAATTAGAATGAGGAGGTATTATTTCTGTTTCCAGTTGATATTTTGAACAATGGGGTGGGAAACCAACTTTGGGATAGTTTTCCACTCTCATTCAAGACCATGTTCACTATAAAATCAATTACATGGTCTAAATTTGTAAGAAAGAAAGCTACTTCTCCCTACCTCCGACGGTTTTGTTTAGCTCCCTTTGTTTGTGGTTAAAGTAGGGTAGGTAGGTTTGTTTTTAGCAAAAGAAGTGCATTGTGCACACTCTGCATGGTCCACTTGGAACATGTATGATTTTCATGTTTTTACATAGTTTTTGGATATTTTGTTGTTGTTTCATATACCATTTTGGAATAGAGTTCATGTTAAAATCAAATAGTTGGAATAGTTTCTAAGTGTTATCTAGACCTCCACGAGATCAATTTAGGTAGAGTAGAAACAATGTCAAGTCTAAACATTGTTTCATATGGGTTCAAGGATAAGATTTTCAAGTTGCAGATCAATTTTGAAATTGTCTTAGGCTCAACTCCATTCCTAATGGATGTTCAAGGTTACTAGTATTCATATTTAGTAGGAAAATATCCCCAAAGTCACCAAATTGTTTCCCAAAATAACCTTCTGGGCTATTTTTGGCAACTTGCATTTTATTTTTGGCTTTGGCATTATGTTTTAACAAGGGTCAATGGGTTTTAGGTGATTCCATTCAAATTCAAAGAAAAATGCATTGTTTGGACTCGTGATGAACTCTTATCCTTCACGACATCATTCTAGGTCGATTACAAAAATACCCATCTCAAAAAGATTAAGGGATTTCTTTGGGGAGTTTCTAAGTGTATTTTGCGACTATAGGTTTAAAATTGCACCTTTATGCCCCATGCATTTTCATTCCTAAAAACCTTGAGGCAATATTCGAGGAACCTTAAATCAATTTTTTTCATTTTCATGCAAATTTGCAATTTGCAAGTTAACCTTAATCCCGGGTCTTCCCTGTGACAAGTCTTCATAGCTAACTTTCTTCCTTGTAAGTCTTCACGTCGTGTTATGTGCATCCCCATTCCTAAGTCCCGATGAATGCGGTCAAATCTCTCAACCTCGTGAGACATTATAAAATGACTCATGGCACACGATCAAGGTGCGGGACACGTGGAGCCATTCCGGGAACCTCTCGAAAAAAAACATCCAGTGGACTTCAACCCCATAGAATGAGTGGAATCTAATAGAGTTTTAGGTCCGGAGAGGTCAAAGGAAAACTACAAACACATGGGAAATCCTTGTGATGAATTAGAAGATGTCATGTGTCACTCGGTGCTCATCCCAAGCTAAAAATTTTCAAATGGCCCCATATCTTTTGATCTAGAACTCCAAATAAGGAAAAATTGGTCTCTTTAGAAAGGTCTCAATGTAATCTTCAATATGGAATCAATAAAATCATATTTTGGTGAGATTTGGTGGGTGAAAAGATTTAAAAAAGTATTTTGGACATTTAATATGCAATCTAAGGTGGCTCAACCACCCATTTTTAATGAATTATGTGTTATCACCGAATCAATACACCCTACGGTTTGCACAAGTGTGTGTGTTTGAGCTCATAGTGTGATTGGATAACATGGGTACTATCTCCGGTTGTGGGACTTGCTATTTGAGATAGAACTCTAAAGAAAGTTGGTTCTTGCTCCTAAACTACCCGCCACTATCTACTCTAATGCAGGAAAAAATCTCATCCTAATCTAACTTTCTAAGGGACCAGGGAGAGAGAGAATGCATGAAAACAAAGCCTACAATAAAGAGATGATACACCGAGAAAAGGAGAGGGATGAGAATAGTCTTCTAATGTGTGAAAAGTAGAGAAAGTGCAAACTAGAAGGTTGATAATAGTTCTCCTCAATCTAGCAAATCGCATTCACAACAATATTTCATTCACACACAATGATAATGAATCCCTATAGCAACATAAGATATATGCAATATATATGTAATGAGTTTTAAAGGGCAAGAAGAATGCCAACAAACATAAGGGAAGAGAAATCCACAACTTGTATTTATTGACTTTCGTGATATGCATAGTTCAATCTATTACGAGTAAGAGCCTGGATCACCATGCAAGGAGTCCACTACAAGGGCTCAGTAACACATTGGATTCACAAAATTTTTGATAGAGCTTTTCTACTTGAAAACTACCTTTTTTATAATGAGCCCAACACTTCAATTTCTAGATTTCTAAGAGGAGGGAGATAGAGGGAAAATGAAAATCCTAAAATTTATCCTTCAAACACTTGCAAGATGTAGTAAATGAAGTGAAATGATGTTATGTTTCTTACAAAAGGATTCCATACCATATCATGACTTGCAATAGTGAGAAATGTCAACCCATGCTTCATTGAATGCATCCCAACTACCAAATAAAACATTGTTATGAACCTGGCCACGTTTTCTACAAAATCATCATCGATTTATCATAAAATTATGAATTCCTTGATTTCTATGTTCCAGGCTTGGAAACATGATTCCAACGATACCAATTTTGTGTGTTTTCCTAAGAAATGCAAAAGTTATGTCCATCTCGAGTCGGGAAGCTATTTTGGGTCTGCATCGGGCATTTCTATCATTTGACAAGAATGAGCATCTGATTGACTGGGGCTGAAGATGTTTCTTTTATTTTCATATACCTACCCTCATTAAAAATCGAGCTCATGCACGTTCCAAAAGTCAAATTTCATGAAAATCGGAGCTCGGGTCAAAAGTTATGGTCGTTTGAAGTTCGGTGTCTGATTTGCACTGTTTTCACTTGCATGCGACTATATCGGGCATTTCGGTCTTGGTGTCCTAGATGTCCCTTGTGTGACTTGGGCCGAAAACCTCCGCTTCATCCGCATCACACCTAGCCCACCTTGTAAATTGGGAAAATCAGCCTTTCGGGGAACTCATGTCCCGCGTGTACTATCGTTGACCAAGCCGTTGACTCCCACATTCACCAAACTCTATTATAGTCGGTTGTTTTGACATTTCGGTCCCCACACATCCCGTGTCCCAACTGTCCCATGGAACATGTGGAACATTTTGACCTAACCGTTGATTTGCACTTTGACTTCACGGCCTTTTCGGCTTTTCAGTCCCAGACGTCCCCGCGCACTGTGCGGCCTAGGCAAATAAACCCAATTTTGCCGATACCCTTGTAAATCGGCCATTTCAGGAAAATCAAATTTTGGGTCCCGGATGTCCCGATTAAACTCGTGAGGCGGCTTAGGCCCCAAAACTCCGACTTTTCCACATTTCAATGTTTCCTTATCATCTTAGGCCCAATTTGGTATGATGAACCCTGGTACGATCCACCTTGGTTCCATCCACGCTCCTAGACCCGATTTGCATTATAATAGGCCTGCAACCTCATTTTCTCATATTTTTGCAATTTTTACTAACTCCTTGGATTTTTCTTGGACAGGGAGTTAGAGAAAAGAGGAGTGGTACCCCAAAATCCAAATTTCGCCCTTGAACCATTTCAACCTGCTTGAGCCTGAAGAAACATGTAAGTTATCCAATTCACCTTGAGGGGTGAATTTGGGATAACAATATGGAGCTCTTTCCTTCTCCTACAATCAATATAATGAGAGGAATGGATTTGGCAGGGGTACCCATCATGTTTTTAGAAGATTTAATGCATTTTTAGTGATTAGAAGATAAATTTGTTCCCTTCTTCTTTTCCCTCCTCTCTTTCTCCCGATCTTCTATAAATGTGAAGTGTTTCTCATTTTAAAGTGGTTGGACCCTCTCGTAACACAAGGGAATTATCTTGCAATGTTGGTAGTATGTTTTGAGTTGCATGCCTTAGATATGGACCTCTGCAAGGTGTTTTTCCTTCTTCGTCTCTACTATAATGAACTATGCATCTTCCTAAGAAATAAAATTTGTTTTTTTGTCTATTCTCTACCCTAGCTTGTGTTTTATTTACAATCCTTCCTCTGTTTTTTTTATGTTGTGCATGGTTTATCTCCTTTACATGGTTTATTTTCTATTGTGCTCCATGAAAATGGAAGTTTAAATGTTGTTTTGGACTGTGGCACTCGCGTCGCCATCTCCTCCTTTATTTTCTCCCACTTTACCTCATTTGAGAGAATATTTCCCCATTTTTTCTTGGTGTTATCGCCTCTGTTAGCTTAGGATTTTCCTATTATGCATCTCCTTCTAACTTTGGTCCTTGGATTATTAGATTAAAATTGCATTGTTGCATTTTTAGTTGTAGGAGTAGTTTTAGCATTAGGAATAGGTAGAGGAAGTCGGCCTTCTCTGGGTGGTTTGTCTCTCAAGCAACAAGTCCCACAACTTGGAGATAGTCTCATGTTGCCTTAAAATCCCGGGTTTTCCTTGACTCAGTCGTGGTGCAATTTTGATCTCCAACAATGATTTCAAGTGATTTATCCAAAGCTCCAAAGTATTATCTTCAAAATAGAGTTTCAGGATAATTATAATGTTTTAAAGATCAAATTCAAGTTTCATACTTGACTCCATGCCTAATGGATGCTTCAATGCTACCGATCTTTACATCTAGTAGGAAGATGTCCCTGAAATTCACCAAACTATTGTCCAAAATAAAACTCCATGCTATTTTAAACAACTCATCCAAGTTTTAGACTTAGGTGGATTTGGATTGAAGACCCTCGTAATAAAAAAATCAAATGATTAATCTTCCACGACATGTGTTAAAAGCTTAGTGCTTTGTAGCATAAAAAATAAAATATTACATGGACTTGGAAAATGTAGAATTATACAAAGTTGGTTAATTTACGTAACAAAACATGTATTCCACTCAAGAAAATTTGTGATGCAAGGAAAATTTATTTGATGCACCACAAGGTAAAGCAAAAGTTTGAGTAGGACTAAGATCGAAAGACATAAAACAAAATCATGTGGTCGATGGTTCTCAAAGAACAAAGAGACATTTTCGCGAGTCTAAAATGCATGAGGTGAAGAAGGGGGACACCATGGCATGTGGATAAGGAAAGTTAAGTGTGGAATAAAGGACACACAAGAAACAAAATCACAAAGAATGAAAAGTTGATAAACAAAGGAGAAAGTCGCAGATCAAGGAAAATCATCTAAATTCCACGAGGCATGATAAAAGTTGTGCGTATTTTGAACCAAGCACTTAACCACTTCACCAACGTGAATTTAATTTTGATCGGTGCACTTCTCCTCCAACAGACGGAAATTTGATGGCGTCCAATTGGATCGTTGTCAAGCACTCATACCTAGACTATGAAATATATAGTGATTGGTCCTTAGTGTTGGTGGGTGGTTGATTTCATTAATCACTAAATGTGATCAATTCCCTCTACCTTCTTTATTTGTTTTTGTATAAATGTAAATGCTTAAGGCATGATATGGTTTTGATTTCTACAAGTCTAGAGCTCTTCCTTTGAGCTCAAAAAATACTTCTATGCAACCTCTGTAACTCACATGTGAAGATTTCTTGCCTCATCTTTGTGCCTGTAAATGGTTGAGATTTGATATTAATGCAAGTGTGGCTTCGTTCCTTTGAATGCTCTACATTTAATGTGAACATATCTATCCTCTTGCATGCCTTCATTCTTTTCTAGTTATTCTCCTTCAAAGTTGTGTGCATCTTTTAAATCTTCACTTGTGTGTTCACATCTGTGTCTTTTAGAGCCAAAATTGATTTGTTTTCCATTTTGGTGCATCACGCCCTTTTATTTCAGTTTTCACTCTTTCACACCCTGTCTC
This sequence comes from Taxus wallichiana var. yunnanensis, assembly GCA_018340775.1. Lineage (NCBI taxonomy): Eukaryota > Viridiplantae > Streptophyta > Pinopsida > Cupressales > Taxaceae > Taxus > Taxus wallichiana. The sequence continues at coordinate 1,031,693,303 of CM031234.1, forward strand.
AAGGATTCTTAGTTTAGGAATTAGATAGTGTTAGAGTAGAATTTGGTTAGTTTAGTTTTGGTTAAATGGGGTGAGAGGATCTAGCCCTTTCATTTGAGGTGAGACTTTGATTGAAACCATGTTTTTAAGGTCTCTTGTATTGTTTCATTGAAATGTTGAATCCTTAATTCAAGAAGGGTGTGAATTTTTAGGAAAGTGGGGATAAATAATAAACATAGATTAGATATCCACCATAAATTTTCCAAGGATTATAATTTATGACTGTACAAAAAATTATAATGAATTAAACCATATATTGCATGAATAATAGTGAAAGTAAATAGCCCATAACACATAACATAAGATTTAAGTGGGAAAACCTTTCAATAAAAAACCCACTGAAAATATCACTTATCTTTATTGAGAATTGAATTTCACCCAACACTCCCACTATTTCCACAGATCCCCAATAGTTACACCTTATCAAAGGTATTACAAATTATAAACAACATTTTCTCAATGCAGAGTACTAGCTCGCATATTTTACATTCATGATTCTTGATTCTACTCGCATATAGCTTGCATCATCCATCATAATGTGTGTATGTCACACCGATCTCAAATGATATCACCTTATTTTATACAAGGCAGGTGGCTCGTTATATGGGTCACTCTTATAATTTGAATCTAAACATCCACCGATGTGGTATGAAGATCTGCCACTTTATGTTTTAAACATAAGTTATAAGCCAAAGTTCTTAGTCTTTGGTGGGTTTTTAATTAAGTGGTTTCCCACTTAATATTACAAACCCCAACACAAATTTCAATGACAACAAATTTCACCACCACACACCACTCATATTGCATTTGCATTGCACTTGAGAACTAGTCTCAAAACAACATTCGACACTTTCTTCATCTTTGTCTTACGTTACAAGTAAAGTTCCCACATTACAGGTAAAATTGTCATGATGGGTTACTACGAGCATATGTCTAATATAGTCATAATAATGAATTTTATGGCATTGTTCTCTAAATATTTGAAGAGAAATAAGGACACCATTCACATTTCATTCCCTCATTACCCTACCACCTAATCATAAAACCCATCATTGGAGTGGTGATTCACTCCTCTAAGAGGGATATTATTGATTAGGTGAGTCTCTTTTAGTATTCTAAGGGTTCCTCGTACCACTTATGTCCCCATACAAATTTGGTATATCAGGTCTGAGATATATCGAAATAAAAATATATTGGGAGTTATAAGATCATTTTCATTCATTCATTTCATGGCATTCTTATTAATTATGTTATGAAAAACTTTGCATTTCTGACGATATTTTTCCCTTAAGCCAAAATGAATGAAAAATCATTTCTTGTTTGTTGTTTGAAAATCTTCTTTTTATAGATAAAAAAACTTTTTCCACAACATAATTGAAATCAAAACCAATCTAATCTAATCAAATCAAATCTATCCAATCCAAAATAAATTCTTATTCATTGGCTACACAAGCTTTGATCAAGTTAAACTTGTTTCCCTAAACAATTTACAAGTCAAAAATGAGTAAAAATCCTACATTTGTCTAACACTAATCAAACTTGTCAAAACTACAAATCCACCATTCACTTTAGGTTTTTGCCTTTTGTAGACACACAATCACGCACTTTGGGTAAGTATCTAGTCATGGTTGTATACTAGTATTCATATGATTCTAAGTAAGAAAAGTACTAATTAACCCATGTCTTTGGCCACCTTTCTTTGTTTTTGTTACTTCTTTCAATCTTGCACTCTTACTTGCTCAATCTGCCTTTTTACTCTCTAGTATTTTTCATCCTAGACACTAGCACCCATCCAGACACCAATGTCGTGCACCCTCGTCCCCTCTAGGTGTTTCTGTCCCATTTGTACTTTACCCACACTTTTTGGATCTTTTCTAGCCGTTTGAGCATCTTATCTTTTTGGTAGTCGGCCTTTTCAAAGTTAATTATGAAATTCAAGTGAAGGAATCATATAAATATAAAGTTATGTGATCATAATAAGGGACCAAACACTAAGCATATATTATCTCCACCTAAGGTTGATCCATCAAAGTCATCTATAGTTCCATTTACATCCATCTATCTCCATCAAAAGGGACAAAGGTTGGTTCATCTCGTATCACACTTCATAGGAGGGGAGTCTATTGTCTCCTACACACATTATTTACATTCTACATCTAGTTACTTGTCACTACTCACAAAGTTAAACACACACAAGAGAAACCTGGGGCAATTCCCCACACAGAGAACTACATTGGGTATGTGATGTAGTGTAGTGCTCAATAGTAAATCCATTATCATGGCAGGAGGACATTTGACCCCTCATTTTGCATATTTCTTTTTTAGGATTTGATGTCTATTTGAGGGTTTTGCAGGTGCTTTCTTTTGGTTTACAACAACCTCAACGATCTTACAACAACATATAGGTGATCTAAGGAAAACAAGTGTGAACCTCTTATGAAACCTTAGAGGAGTTTTTTTTTCAGCATCTAAACAAACCCGAGCACCCACATGTGCCCCTATCCCTCTCCAGGTGCCCTAGTCCATCAAATTTTTCGGATCTGCATTTTCCAAGCTTCTATGTGATGGTCCTCCATCTCTGCATTTCGATTGGTTTCACTATGACATAGTCCAACAACCTCTTTGAATTGGCTAAGGCTCTTACAACCCTTTTTTAATTAGGATTTCATATTTTAATTGCTTAGTTGCTTTCGCTAATTTTGGTATTTCATTGTTCCATTTATTTATTATTACTATAACATCAGATTGGGAACAATATTCCATATTTTACGTAAATCATTTTGGTGAATCCAAATTTTTCATGCTTAGGATCCTCATTTTTATCAATCATGGGTTGTATAATTCCTCAAATTTCTTTGTTTGATTTACTTAAGATGCATCCCAATTGCCAAGTTGTTCTCCAAAAACCTTACACGCCATGTATCTTCCTCAATATACGCCACCACATGAAATAAGTCCTATCTTCGATCATTTATCTGATGGCCCTAGTCTTCGTGATCCTCCATCTAATCAATCCATGTTGGACTCAATTCAAGATTTGTATTCTTTATTTCAAGACAAATTTTAGGCTATGGAATCCACAATTACATCTCTTAAATATGAAATCCAACATCTTAAGGATGCTTCTCAGGCTCATGTTTTTTCTCCTTCTACATCCCATCTTCATTCTATGTCTTCTACATGTGCTTATATCAGTGAGCCTCAAGTCATACCATTACTAGAGCCTCTCACCTTTGATCGCAATGCTACACAACATGACATTATTACTGAGATCTTTAGTCATCAATTGATCACTTTACCGTCTACTCAAGGCTATCCTCCTTACCAACTTGCAAAATATCAAGGTCTCCCATATTACAATTATCATCGAATTAATGGACATAATGAAAATGATTGCTATGCTTTACTGACAAAAGAATAAAACATCTTGAGCGTCAAGGATTTATCTCATTCGTTGTACAACATTCTACTACATGCCCATCTATAATTGTTACATCCCAATGGGTTCCTAAATCTGATTCATCTATATCTAATGAGCATCATGTCATCGTTTCTAAGGTTCCTTCTACAAAGACTCAAGAACCGCCTAAGCAACCACCTCTCAAAATCAATACACCCCCTCCTTTCAAGTCATCTACGACATTACCAAGTCAAAATACATAACCACCTCTCAAAATCACTCCACCTTCTTCTACTATCAAGTCTTCTGCAGCATCATCATCAATCCCACCTAAGTTACCACCATTTAAGATTCCTTCCCATCTTGCTCCACTTCCGTTTCCAATTCATTTGATCATAAAGAACTACCCATTCTACTTATCATCAAGACATATTTCAAACTTCACCACCATCGCATAGTCTTGTTGTTGTTTTTGCCACACATGCCTCCACAAATTTCTCTTCACGCCAACTTGGTCTTTGGTAAGTGACTCTTGTCATCTTACCCCGATGATGCACTCTTGTCCTATGGTTCACACTCTACACGTTGAGGGCATCCTATCTACATGAACCTCACACACTTACACTATACACTACACATTACATATCACACATTTCCTACTTCACACTTGCATCACCTTCTTCTATACCCTACACATCCTATACATCTACAATATTTCCTTCTTCCTACACACCATATATATTGTGCACTTTCTACATTATTCTATTCATATTTTCTTTTAAACATCATACACACTATATACATCTTCACCATCATCTTCTTACATATATTATACATCATACATGCTTTGTGCTTTCCACACTCACACAATCTATACATCTTGCATTGCACATTATACATCATCACACTCGACACAATCAATACATATTTCAAACCACGTTTTGTAACTCACATAATTTTAACACATCCTCCTAGTACATCATACTATTATCTTCTACATTCTACACATCATATATCCAACTTATACAACGCACACTACCTGATGACGCACTCTATTCCAATGGTTCATACTCAACTGTTGAGGGTCTAAATCAAAATTGAACCTCACCTCATCACACTTACATTATTCTTCACACTTAGTCAATCAATCCTTCTCACACATTATGTGACATTCTTACCCACCACCTTTTTCATATATTTCATGATATACGCTTTGTGCTACATCATCACGCTTTTTATCATCTTATTCATATATTTCGTGGTGTACACCTTATGATAAATTATCACATTCACCCATCTAATCACTCCCTCACTAATACACTCAACACATAATTCAAACCATTTCATGATGATGCACTTTAGTCCCTCATTCCATACTTGACTGTTAGCGTTTACAAATCAAATGGACCTCATCACACTCACACATTGAACTATTCAACCTCTTTCTCATACAACATTCCTAGACTAGTGATATACGCTTTAGGCTACATCATCACTTCCTCTAGCATCATCTAGTGATATACACTTTAGGATACATCATCAAACATTCTCGCACTTCATCTCTATGCCACATATCATCACTACACATTCATCACATCACGCTACACACAACATATCGTTAAACCATTTCTTAAAGACGCACTCTCGCTTTTACTATTCATTCTTGATCACTGCTGAGGGGGCATAAATAAATGAACCTCATTGCATACAATTCCATTCACTCAGAGGGCACGCTACTCCTATCATTCACTCTGCATTCCATTCCATCCATCCACAACATACTGTATATCTTGGTTGCATTTAATATTTTTGCATTTACTTGTTACATGTTCACTTTATTACACATGCTAGATATATATCTTGTATGTCATTATCTTTATCATACACACATGCGTGTTCACTTGCCTTTCTAGTTGTGATCACAGATTTTACAGTCCATTACACGCAACATGGATGCTTGGTGCAATACCTAGTACTAGTCCCACAACGACTCTTAGGGGCATCCACTTTCGTACATTATAGGTGTTATTGTTTCATTTTATTTCATAGCACATTACTTTATCAGATTATACACGCTTTGACATAATTTTTATCTTTCTAACATGCTAACGGGTGCTTCATGTGCAACATTTGTTTTGCAGGCCTACTTGCTTCCATGGTTGGCCGATACACATTGCTTTATTTTTCTTGTCATTGTTTGCAGGTTTTTCCCTATGTCTTGCTTGTTCTTTGATTTCTTGCGGATACGACTTGATTGTCTTGCGACATCATGAGTAATGTCCCATGTTTACAACCCAATTTTTGCGGTCTACATTGTCTTTTGCTTACATCTTAGCTTATAACATTGTTTACTTAGATTACATTTCATATTTTACATGAGTGTTTGTCTTTGCTTGTACTAACACTTGTTTTCCTAACCACTTGTTTGTGTGTGCCTTGGTTTCTACCAAGCACATTCCCTTCCCCCTGCAGGGAACAATTCATTACATAGTGGTTGGTCCTCCTTTGGGCCACATACTCCTTCAGTGATGTCGCATGCACCCCAAATGAGGGGGCATCATTTGGGTGAATCAGTCACCCCATACAATGTTATACACAACACAACACAGTACATACAACACAGTTCTCAATTACGAGATAGGGCTAAGAATCATACTGGGTCATTAGCACAAATGCCTTTCTTGGATGTTTGAGACCACAGGGCAATACATTGATCTTTCTTGGATGCCTAAGACCATGGCACGTTATACAACGATTCATAGTTTAACATAGTCTACGTAACTCCATACACATCATCTCTTATAAGGCAGATAGTCCTTAGCACATGCACACCATCTGTAATGGTGTTTTACATAGTAAGAAGTAGTTAAAGGTTGGTGGATGACACCAGACAGTTCTCCCTACACTTCTTCCATTACATTGGCATGAGATTGCCCGAAAAACTCGCGCATCGACATCATCTACAAGATCCTTTCTACACCCTTTTCTCATCACGGATTAAGTGCACATGTTCCTTTTTCACACTTTCAAACATTTTTACATACTTTCCTTACACACTTTTTACATATTTTGATCATATACATGCGTATTTGACTACTTGTCGGCTTCTCTTTACAGTTCATCAACATCAATATCATCAATAACATCACACACATCAACATTGACATCAACAATAGGTAAATTTTGACGTCTACACATGTGTTTCCGCCCTAGGTTCATTTTCATCATCACTTTTTACACTTTCCCTCATTAGCATCCATGCTTCACATTTTTATTGTCCATGCTTTGTCTAGTCCCTCAAAGACAGTTTTCGCCATCAATCTACATGGTTATCAGTTATGCATCTCTATCTACTTTATGTTACCAAGCTTTCCACTCACCAACATAAAGTGGGGGCAAATGTAGACACACAATCACACAATTTGGGTAATTATCTAGTCTTGGTTGCATACTACTATTCATATGATTCCTAAGTAAGATAAGTACTAATTAACCCATATCTTTAGCCACCTTTCTTTGCTTTATATTTCTACTTTCAGTCTTGCACTCTTACTTTCTCAATCTACATTTTTACTCTCTGGAATTTTTCATCCTCGACACTAGCACCCTTCCAGGATGCGCAAGCACTAGGTGCCCTCGTCCCCTCTAAGTGCCCATGTCCCCTTTGTACTTTAGTCTCACTTTTGGGTCTTTTCTATCCATTTGAGCATCTTATATTTTTGGTAGTTGGCCTTTTCAAGGTTAATTACGAAATTCAATCGAATGAATCATATAAATATAAAGTTATGTGATCATAATAAGGGACCAAGCACTAAGCATATACTATCTCCACCTAAGGTTGCATCCATCAAAGGAATCTATAGCTCCATTTGCATCCATCTATCTCCATCACAAGGGACAAAGGTTGGTTCATCTGCATCACACTTCATAAGGAGGGAGTCTATTGTTTCCATGCACACATTATTTACATTCTACATCTAGTTACTTGCTCACTACTCACAAAGTGTGACATGCACAAGAGAAACCTAGGGCACAATTATGCACATGCACAAACAAAACTACATTGGGTTTGAGATGTAGTGCAACTCTCAGTAGTAAGTCCATTATTGTTGCGGTAAGACAATCTAAACCCTCATTTTACATCTTTATTTTTTAGGATTTGATGTCTATTTGAGGGTTTTGTAAGTGTTTTCTTCATTGCAGGTTTACGACTCTCGAAAATCTTACAACGACATACAAACAATCTAAGGAGAAAATTGTGAACCTCTTACGACATCTCGGATGAGGGTTTCTGAGCATCTACGTAGACTAAGGCGCCTGTAAAATCTGTCCACCAAATTTATTGGATCTACATTTTTCCAGGATTTTGTGTGACAGTCCTCCATCTCTTGTTTAGTTGGTTTCCACTGTGACACATTCCAGCGACCTCTTTGAATCAGCTAAGGCTCTTCTAACCCTCTTTATAATTAGGGTTTCATATTTTTATTGCTTAGTTTCTTGGGTTAATTTCTATATTTCATTATTTCATTTATTTACTACTACTATAACATCATATTAGGCATAATATTCCATATTTTTGTAATCACCTTTAGAAAATGGTGATTACTCACAACAAAGACCATAGTGCCTATGATTACCTTGATAAAATCAACCCTATTGGAAAAGATAGTTTTGATGAAGAAAATGAGGCAAGACAACCCGAAATCACATAATGTTATGATCCTCATGTGTGGATTTCACTAACGCCTCAAGGTTTTGATGTAACAACGGTTCATTACATTTGGTATCGAGTGACCACCTAGGTTCAAGTCCCTGGCATGGGTAGCTACGTCGATTGCAGTGTTCACCCAAGGCTCAGATAGTAAGGGGTGTGGACCCGCTTATACGGTGCAAATCTAGCCCGAGGGTCCGGGGCTACTGGAAGCGTGGTGGGATGTTATGATCCTCATGTCCTGATTTCACTAACGCCTCGAGGTTTTGGTGTACGGTTTGTTACATTTAGAATGAATAAGAACAAGAAAAAGTAGATGAACACTTAAGACACAACAAAAACCAATACGTATTCACATACTCAAAATGGGAACAAAACTACCCTCGTATTTCAATGACAAGAACTTGAAACATATCCTAGAAAACCCAATCAAGTAAAATCAATCCAAATTCCAACAATCAAAATAAAGAATCAAATGAAGCCTTGTTAGAGAAAATCCATGAGATGACACAACTTTCTCATATGGCTTCTAAGGTTGTCGAAAACTCAAACAACAAAAAACAACAATCAATCAAGAAACCAATGAAGTCATTGATATCCCCCAACAAGAATCTCCATTAGCACAAGAAGGAAATAACATAAAACGGATAATCATGGGATTAAAAAAATAAACCAAACAATTTAACTTTGAAGAGATTTTTCCTTATCTATTTTATAAATACATGTTGCATATATCATTTCCTCCATCATTTGAAACTCCTAAATTTTACAAATATAAAGGAAATAATGACCCAAGAAAACATGTAAAAGAGTTCTTCATGGCATGCCAAGAAGTATCTTACAATGACATATACTTCTTACATCTCTTTCCTAAGAGTTTAGGAGGACAAGCTTTAGATTGGTTTTTACACCTTCCTAAAGGATCCATTACTCCTTTTTTCAACTTGGCCGGGAAATTTTTCAAACACTTTTCATTTAATTTAGACTCAAAAATCATGATGATGGACCTTTGTAACATTAGACAAAGAAGTAATGAAATTTTCACTTCATTTCTCCAAATATGGTGAGGGCTCACTAGTCGATTCCCTTGTCTTGTACACTCGAAAAACAACTTGTTAGTATCTTCATATCAAACCTTAATGTTGAGTTCTCCTTTCAAATACAAATATATTTCTTGAATAATTTCAAAGAAATCATTGAGAAATGAACTTGAATAGATAATTCCCTCATTGTAAAGGGGCTCATCAAACTCCCTTCTAGGGACCAATCCAATAAAGACACTAATCAAAGCAAAGACGTGCCAAAGTTTATCAAAAAAACCATAGCGTTGTGAACGAAGGGGTCATGGATTCTCGCCACATTCAAAATGTTCAAAACACTCAATCCAAATCAAACAAGTCCACCAATCAACCAATCATCATTCCTGGTAAGGAAACCACTCCTCGTGAATTCAAACAAAGATAATTCACACCACTTGAGAAAGTCTTTCTAGCATATTTTGTCACTTAACAAGCGTGGATATGATCATTTATCCAATCTCAATACCCTTCAAAGAAGGGAAACCAAAACCAACATGATACAAAGAAGATGAATATTGTGAGTACCATCAGTATCAAAGTGCACCATACAAATCATTGTATGAAACTCTAATACTACATTCAAGATCTAATTGACCACGAAGACATAGAATTCAAAAACATGTCAAACAATAAAAATCCCAATGATAAGATAAAGGTTTTTTTGAGACCCTTTTTTGAAACACAATGAAAAAAATAAGCACAAAAGGATAAGGGTCAAACATCCAACAACATCGAGTATGAATCAAGCATATCATCCATCGATCATGAACCCAACTTAGTTGGTACCATCAAAATTAAAACTCTTGATAGTGTAGTTACAACTAGACAAAATAAGGTTTGGGTGCCTGCCACCAAACAAAATTCCACACCTTATGAATCTCAAACATCCAATGCAAATCCCACATATACTACTAAATCCATGTCTTCCTCCAATTATTTCAATATAATTAAACAATTGAAAAGACAACTGCACAAATCTCCCTCATGGAGTTTCTCAAATCCTCTCCGCATTACAATATGTCCTTACTCATGCCTTGCATGAAGCACGTGTTCATAAAGATATCAATCAACAATAATTCCAAGCCATGATTGCCAACCTTTCATCAAACAATCATATTATATCCTTCAATCCTCAAGACCTAAAAGGTGTCAATCCAAAAATAACCAATCCTTGTACATTGAGGCCCTTATTACCCATCATAAAATTAAACAAGTACTAGTGGATAATGGAGTTGTGCTAAATATCTACTCCATGAAACTATTGTGATGCCTTGGCTATACAAAAGAGAGTCTCGATGCCAATGTCATAATTTTTCATGGGTATGATAATCATGAGAGATAATCCGCGGCATAGTCACACTATCACTCAAGATTGGACCAATAACCTTGGAAACCTTGTGTCACATTGTGGAGTTGGAAGTTCCTTACAAAATCCTCCTTGGTTGCTCATGGATCCATGTCATGTAGGTCGTCATATCCACATACCATCAATGTATTAAATTCAATATTGTATATTTCTCGAAGGAAGGTATAGACAAGCAAAGTATTTACCATTTGTTGAAAAATCCACTCCACCTCGTATCATCCCATTTTCTAAAACCACGTGTATTGATCCTGATACACTTTCAAATATTCTTCCAAAACTAGTGTAGATAGTCCTGATGGTGACTCTATACCTTCTACATCTAATCATCCACATAATACATTTGCTAATCCACCATCTACATCATCTAATATGCTTACTACTTCATCTGAGAAAACATCCATGTTCAAAATCATTGATAAAGGATGCAGTGAGTACCAATTTCAAATTGTTGAAAATTATTTTCACATTAGAAACCTACCTTTATCACCACATAGCTATGGAAAATCAAATTCTTCCCATATACAAATAGCTCCCATCTACAAACTTGGAAAATGCGTTTTTTGATGATTCGCTACTTAGAAGATGAGATAATTCAAGGTTCTAAGAGCTCTTGGTTGTATGATGATCGGTTCACTACATGTTATCAATCACCTGAACATGTCATAGGAAACAAAATCATGAAAAATATGCAATGGAAGGGAAAAGGTCTTGGAAAGAATGAACAAGGTCATCTAGATCCTGTTATCCCATTAGAAAAGCTTAACTCATATGGTTTAGGTTACAACCTTGATGTTTCGTGCAACGTGTGTCTACGCTCATACAACGACTAATGGTGAAGATACTGAATCTGATGTTGAGACAAGTTCCACACATGACCTCTTTGAGGACCTCATTGATACAATAATTTTTGACCAACTTTCCATTCGAACCATCACCTTTGACATTGTCTACCCTACCCTTATCGATCAAGACCAATCAAATCATGTCTCCATGGACCTCTTCCAAAATGATGAGGCCATCGAGGAGTTTCTCGAAAATCGGATCACATACCCCCTTTTGATCACAAGAAGGGATTCAATATTAATCTGGATGCTACATCCTACTTGGGAAGAGCTTAAAAATCCCCATCCAACAAAATCGAAAATAAAAAAAGTAAAAAAGGAAAAAGATCTCACATAGTGAAAACCTCATCAAGACACTATTTGAGAAGTAAAAAAACAAAATAAGAAACGTATAAAAAAATGCATCTCCTAAATAAAACCTTTTTGAGATGCTAGCAAGAGAGGAACCTCAAACACAAACAACATAAGATCTGAATCAACCTCTAGAATCCTTCACGAAAAGGAAATTATTCATATGAACCACCTATCCATAGGTACTCTACACCGGAGAATGTTTCTTGTACATTCATCCCATCTAGGTTATCCTAATTATCTAAAAATAATTCTAAACTTTTCATACATTGGTAGATATCCCAATCATAGCATCTTCATGATTCTTCACACTCTTCACCTATTTATTCCATGTCATCATGAGACAAGAGTTAATATTGCTCCTACTTTGGTATTGTGTATCTCATCCCTCTTGTGGTTTCTCCCATTTTAGATATTTTCACCTATGGTCTTATCTAGAAGCTTCCTAATGGAAAATCCTCCTTCCAAAGAAGTTCTCTCCTTAATAAGAAATCTATAATATTCTTTACCTAGATCTTTTAAACACCCATCTCAATCTTAGGTGTTGATCTCTCACATCTTATTAGTCACGTGGGGGCTAATATTTGGCAAGAAATGTTCATTCCCAACAAGCACAATGCAAAAACAAGGAAAATAAATTAAAACTACAAAAAAATGCAAAGAATTACACCTTTCGTCCTTCATAGCCTTTGATGATGATCCCATGCTTCTTATTGGTAGCGTGAGGCTAGGAAAGGAGGAAAATACCCTTTGTCACCTAAGTTTTGTCTTTAGCGATGAGATATTTCCTCTTCTCCGGGGCATGGAGAAAAACATATGGGGTCATTCCAAAAGAAAAGAGAAAGAAAGCCTTAAGACAATATGAATTAAAGGTGTTTAATTGTACAAAATTCGAATAAACAATCTAGATGCCCATGTTAGGAGAGAAAACCATTCCTTAAACCATATCTTGCCA
>CM031234.1:1031706145-1031713645 GCA_018340775.1 Taxus wallichiana var. yunnanensis
ATCTCCTCCTCTCTCTCTTCTCTTTTTTTTTTGCCCAAGTATAGAAGTAGCAGAAGAGGTGGGGTTTCCGGCGAAGAGATGCGATCTCCTCCTCTCTCTCTCTCTTCTTCCCCAAGTACAGAAGGGGAAGAAGGGGCGGGGTTTCCGGCGAAGAGATGCGATCTCCTCCTCCTTTTTGCCTAAGCATAGAAGAAGTGGGATTTCCAGAGAAGAGATGCGATGCGGTCTCCTCTTCTTCTTTTTCACCTAAGCACAGAAGAAGTGGGGTTTCCAGAGAAGAGATGCGATCCCCTCTTCTTCTTTTTTGCCTAAGCATAGAAGAAGTGGGGTTTCCAGAGAAGAGGTGCGATCTCCTTTCTTTTTCTTTTTGCCTAAGCATGGAAGAAAGTGGGGTTTCCAGAGAAGAGATGTGTTTTTTTTTTCCCAAGTATAATAAAGTGGGGTTTCCAGAGACGAGATGTGCTTTTTTTTTTTTCCAAACTATAAAGTGGGGTTTCCAAAGAGGAGAGGTGCTTTTCTTCCGAGAGGCGGCTCGTCGCGGCTCGCTGTAAGATTGGCTTGACAAGCTCGCCCTATAGCGACTTGCCGTGGGGCTTGCCGTCTGGCTCGCCGTCTGACTGCTGCACAGGATCTCGGTCGGCCTCGGAGTTCGTCGAGCGGCTCGCCCAAGTAGCTTCGCCGGGAGCTCACCAGTAGGCTAACTGGGAGCTCGAGCGAGCTCGCCCAGTAGCTCGCATCGGCGGGAGCTCGCGAGTAGCTCGCAGGGAGCTCGCCGAGCGGCTCGCCAGTAGCTTGCACAGGGGCTCACCGGCTCGGCTCGACTCGAGCTCGCCGGGAGCTCGTCAGGCGAGCTCGCTGGGAGCTCTCTCGGCTCGAGCTCGCCGACTCGCTTCGCTGGGCTCGCTCTCTGGCTCTCGACGGCTCGCCTTGCCGGCTCGCCTTGAGCTCGTCGGGCGGCTCGCACAGGAGCTCTCTGGCGGCTTCGCCTTGCCGCTCGCCTTGAGCTCGTCGGGAGCTCGCCCAGCGGCTCTCGACTCGACCGAGCTTCCGCCTCGCGCGGAGCTCATCGGCGGCTCGCATCGGAAACTCGCCTTGCCGAGCTCATCGGCGGCTCGCGTGGAAACTTCGCCTTGCTCGTTTGGTAGCTCGCCTCGGGAGCTCGCGAAGCGACCGCCCGCGGCTCACTCGGGAGCTCGCCGAGCGGCTTCGCTGACGGCTCGCCTTGCCCGGCTCGTCTCGCGGCTCGCTTTGTAAGGCTGGCGACACGCTCGCCTATAGCGAACTTGCTTGCGGGCTTGCTTGCCTGCTGCTCCGTACATCTTGCATGGATCTCACCGAGCAGCTCCCACGGGAGCTCGCGGTTCAAATCCCGCGGGAGCTCGCCGAGTAGGCGGCGGCGGCTCCATGGGAGCTCACCCGGCTCACCCGGCTGTCTCGCGAGGGCTCGCCCGGCGGCTCGGCAGGCTTGCCGTAAACTCACACAGGGAGCTGCCGACATCTCGCCTTGCCAGCTCATCGAGAAGCTCGACTTGAGCTCGCCCAGGAGCTCGTCAGCGGCTCCCAGCTTCGCATGGGAGCTCGCTGTCGGCTCACCGAACGACTCGCCTCGCCAACTCGTCGGCGGCTCGCCTCGAAGATTCTTTGACAAGCTCGCCACTAGAGCTGCTTGCCAGGAGCTCGCCGAACAACTTGCACAGTAGCTCGCGGAGCGGCTTCGCGAGCGGCTTCGGTTAGGAGCTCTTGCTGCGAGCTCGCGGGCGGCTTCGACTTGGCGCTCTGTGAGCTCGTCGGGGGGCTCGCCGAACAACCCGCCAAGTAGCTCGCCTTTGAGCTCGCGAAACTGCGAACTGTGTGAGGAGCTCACAGGAGCTCGGATCGGATAACGGCTCACGCGAGGAGCTCGTCGAGGCTCGGCTCGGCTCCGGGAGCTCGTCGAGCAGCTCGATTGACAACTTGCCGTGCCAACTCGCCTTGAGCTCGCTAAGGATCTCACCTTGCCAGCTCACCTCGAGCTCGTCTGGTAGCTCGCATGCAAGCCCACCTCGGAGATTACCGACAAGCTCGCCTTGGAGTTCGTCAAGCTGCTCGACCTAGAGCAGCTTGTCGAGGAGCTCGCCGAGCAGCTCACCTGGGAGCTCTTTTGGGAGCTCACCGTACTCGCCAAGTAGCTCACCTGGGAGCACCCCAAGCAGCTCGACTTGAGCTCGCCCGGGAGCTCATCGAGCAGCTCGCCTTGCCCACTCGCCTTGAGCTCGTTTGTAAGTTCGTCGGCGCTCTCGCTGCTGCCAGCTCGCCGCGCCGAGAGCTCGCCGAGCGGCTTCGCGTGGGAGCTCGCCTTGCCCGACTCGCGGCGGCTCGCTGTAACCTCGCCTCGAAGATTCTTGACAATCTCACCCTAGAGCGCTTGGGGGAGCTCACCGAGTAGCTCGCCTCGGAGCGGCTCGCGTGGGAGCTCGGGAGCGGCTCACTCACGGGAGCTCGCCGGCGGCTCGCTTTAGAGCTCACCCGGCGGCTCGGTTGGGAGCTCGCGGGCGGCTCGAGCTTGCTTGCGCTCGCTCGGCTCGTCGAGGATCCGTAAGGGAGCTCGCCGAACAACTTCGCCAAGTAGCTCGGCAGGAGCCGCGCGGCGGCTCGGCTTGGGAGCTCGCCCGCGGCTCGCCTTGAGCTCGCCAAGCGGCTGCGAGGAGCTCGGCGAAGCTGGCTCACCTAGGAGCACGTCGAGCAGCTCGACTTCAGCTCGGCCGTGAGCTCCCCTGACAACTTGCCTTGCCAACTCGCCTTGAGCTCGTCTGGTAGCTCGCCTCGGAGTTCGTCGAGCAGCTTGCCTGGAAGCTCGCGTAACAGCTCGCCCGGGAGCTCCCCGCCCAGCTCTCTCGGGAGCTGCTGGCTCGCTTGCACAGCTTGCTGCACAGGAGCTCGCGTGGCTCGCTTCGCCTTGGTTCTCGCCGAACAACTTGCCTGGGAGATCGAGGAGCAGCTCGGCTGGGAGCTCGCGGAGCAGCTCGGTTTGAGCGCGCTTGTGAGCTCATCGGGGAGCTCGCCAAACAACTCGCCAAGTAGCTCGCTTGGGAGCTCGCCGAGCGGCTCACCTTGAGCTCGCCAAGCGGCTGCGAGGATCTCACACAGGAGCTCGTCGAGCAGCTCGAATTCAGCTCGCCCGGGAGCTCGCATGACAACTTGCCTTGAGCTCGCTGAGGAGCTCACCTTGCCATCTCGTCTTGAGCTCGTCTGGTGGCTCGCCTCAGAGTTCGTTGTGCAGCTTGCATGGGAGCTCGCGTAACAGCTCGTCCGGGAGCATGTGCTTAAGGACTAAATCGGTTGAGTGGGTGTTGGCGCATGACCCGGAGGAGACTTAATGTCATCCAGATTGTGAACATGTGTAGCTTGCAGAGCTACCAAGTTTGGGGTGACTTGGTGCGAAGGGCGCATCGCAGTGAGTAGGTGAGTCAAGAACGTTGGACATAGCGAGCTCGTCGTAGAGCTCACCGTCGAGCTGCTCTGCGAGTTTAGAAATAATGAATGTTTTTTTTCGCTTGATTCCTTATCCGTCGCGTGGCAGCCCTTTTTACTTATAACTACTATGGGTAGATGTTGCTCGTCGGATGATTTAGCTTGTACGCAATGTTGGCTCGTCGGTCAGTGAGCCGTATGGCTATCTTTGCGGCGAGCAATCTCCGTGTCGAGCTACATTAAAATTCAACGTTTTCAATATAACGTTGTGCAAAATCTTGCGAGGTGAGAGGTTGGAAACGTGAAAATATCGGTTCGGTTGGGGCTTTGCTGAGCGTGCCATGGCTCAGCTCTTGCATTCCAAAATCGGGAACATTGGACATAGGTAGCTCGTCAAAGAGCCGGCCGTCGAGTTGCCATGCGAGCTAAAATAAAACGAATGTTTTTCTCGTTCGATTCCTTATCCATCGTGTGAGAGCCCTTTTTACTTGTAACTACTATGTGTAGAGGTTGTTCGTCGGATGATTTTTGCTTGTACCCAATGTTGGCGAGTCGGTCAGCGAGCCGTATGGCTATCCTTGCGGCGAACGCGTTAAAATTCAACGTTGGTGAGATGTGGGAAACGTGAAAATATCGGTTCGGTTGGGGCTTTGCTGAGCGCGCCGTGGCTCAGCTCTTGCGTTCCAAAAGCGCGAACATAGCGAGCTCGTCGCAGAGCTCGCCGTCGAGCTTAAAAAAATGAATGTTTTTTTTCGTTCGATTCCTTATCCGTCGTGTGAGAGCCCTATTTACTTATAACTACTATGGGTAGAGGTTGTTCGTCGGACGATTTTGCTTTTACCCAATGTTGGCGAGTCGGTCAGTGAGCCGTACGGCTATCTTTGCGGCGAGCAGTCGCCGCATCGAGCTACGTTAAAATTTAAAGTTTTGAATATACCGTTGTGCAAAATCTTGCGAGGTGACATGTTGGAAACGTGAAAATATCGGTCCGGTTGGGGCTTTGCTGAGCGCGCCATGGCTCAGCTCTTGCATTCCAAAATCGGGAACATTGTACATAGCGAGCTCGTCGCAGAGCTCGCCGTCGAGTTGCCCTCAGAGCTAAAAAAAAAAAATTGAATGTTTTTCTCGTTCGATTCCTTATCCGACGTGTGAGAGCCCTTTTTACTTAGAACTACTATGGGTAGAGTTTGTTCGTCGGATGATTTTGCTTGTACCCAATGCCGGCGAGCCGGTCGGTGAGCCGTATGGCTATATTTGCGGCGAGCTACGTTAAAATTCAACATTGTGAATACAACGTTGTGCAAAATCTTGCGAGGTGAGATGTTGGAAACGTGAAAATATCGGTTCGGTTGGGGCTTTGCCGAGCGCGCCATGGCTCATCTCTTGCATTCCAAAACTGCGAACATTGGACATAGCGAGCTCGTTGCAGAGCTCGCCGTCGAGCTGCTCTGCGAGGTTAAAAAAAAAAAAATGAATGTCTTTTTCGTTCGATTCCTTATCCGTCGTGTGAGAGCCCTTTTTACCTATAACTACTATGGGTAGAGGTTGTTCGTCGGACAATTTTGCTTCTACCCAATGTTGGCGAGTCTTTCAGTGAGCCGTATGGCTATCTTTGCGGCGAGCTACATTAAAATTCAACGTTTTGAATATAACGTTGTGCAAAGTCTTGCGAGGTGAGACGTTGGAAACGTGAAAATATCGGTTTGTTTGGGGGTTTGCCGAGCGCGCCATGGCTTAGCTCTTGCATTCCAAAATCGGGAACATTGGACATAGCGAGCTCGTCGCAGAGCTCGCGGTCGAGTTGCCCTCGGAGCTAAAAAAAAAAAAATGAATGTTTTTCTCGTTCGATTCCTTATCCGTCGTGTGAGAGCCCTTTTTACTTATAACTACTATGGGTAGAGGTTGTTCGTCGGATGATTTTTCCTGTACCCAATGCTGGCGAGTCGGTCGGTGAGCCGTATGGCTATATTTGCGGCGAGTTAAGTTAAAATTCAACGTTGTGCAAAATCTTGCGAGGTGAGACGTTGGAAACGTGAAAATATCGGTCCGGTTGGGGGTTTGCCGAGCGCGCCATGGCTCAGCTCTTGCATTCCAAAATCGGGAACATTGGACATAGCGACCTCGTCGCAGAGCTCGCCGTCGCGCTGCCCTGCGAGCTAAAAGAAAAAATGAATGTTTTTCTCGTTGGATTCCTTATCCGTCGTGTGAGAGCCCTTTTTACTTATAACTACTATGGGTAGAGGTTGTTCGTCGGATGATTTTTCCTGTACCCAATGCTGGCGAGTCGGTCGGTGAGCCGTATGGCTATATTTGCGGCGAGTTAAGTTAAAATTCAACGTTGTGAAAAATGTTGCGAGGTGAGATGTTGGAAACGTGAAAATATCGGTCCGGTTGGGGGTTTGCCGAGCGCGCCATGGCTCAGCTCTTGCATTCCAAAATCGGGAACATTGGACATAGCGACCTCGTCGCAGAGCTCGCCGTCGCGCTGCCCTGCGAGCTAAAAGAAAAAATGAATGTTTGTCTCGTTGGATTCCTTATCCGTCGTGTGAGAGCCCTTTTTACTTGTAACTACTATGGGTAGAGGTTGTTCGTCGGATGATTTTGCTTGTACCCAATGTTGGCTATCTTTCGCCGCGAGAAATATGCGCTGCGAGCCTACATTAAGATTCAACGTTTTGAATGCAACGTTGCGCAAAATCTTGCGAGGTGAGATGTTGGAAACGTGAAAATATCGGATCGGTTGGGTCTTTGCTAAGCGCGCCATGGCTCAACTCTTGCATTCCAAAATCGCGAGCGTTGGACATAGCGAGCTCGCCGCAGCGCTGGCCGTCGAGCTGACCTGCGAGCTAAAAAAAAAAAAAATGAATGTTTTTCTCGTTCGATTCCTTATCCGTCGTGTGAGAGCCCTTTTTACCTATAACTACTATGGGTAGAGGTTGTTCGTCGGATGATTTTGCTTGTACCCAATGTTGGCGAGTCGGTCGGTGAGCCGTATGGCTATGTTTGCGGCGAGCTAATCTATGTTGGCGAAATAACTTTGTGCAAAATCTTGCGCGGTGAGACGTCGGAAACATTAAAATACCGATTTGGTTTCAGCGTTAGTGAGCGCGCCATGGCTCAACACTTGCATTCAAAAATCGCCCACATTGGGACATACCGAGCGCGTGGTCTGGCTGGTTTACGAACTAAAAGGATGAATGTTTTTCTCGTTCGGATCCTTATCCGTCGCTTGACAGGCCTATTTACTTATAACTACTATGGGTGGGCGTTGCTCTTGTGATGTTTTTCGCTTGTACCTTATGTTGGCGAGTCCGATAGTGAGGCGAATGGGGATATTTGCATCGAGCAATGACCTTTGCGAGGTACATTAAAACTGAACGTTTTGAATTATAATCTTGTGCGAAAGTCTTGCGGAGCCACAAGACAATATTATTTTTGATTGGAGGTTTTCTGAGCGCGCCATGGCTCAACGTGGGCAATCCGCGATCGTGAACTTTTGACAAAACGAGATCGTCGCCGAGCGTGCCGGCGAGCTAATCTAGCTGCTGCAAAAAAAAGTGAATGTTTTTGTCATCCGTATCCTTATCCGTCGCGCGACAGGTCCTTTTACTTAGAACTACTATGGATAGAGGTTGGTCATTCGATGTTTTTGCCACTACGCTATGTAGCGGACTCTCGGAAAAGCTTGCTCAGCTCGCATTTGTTCTTATAAATGCGCGAGAGTGGATTGAGTTAAATTGACGTGGTCTTTCGGGTCAGTCTGAGCTTTGGCCTCGGGCCATTGTTAGGGCTGTCGAAATTTCCGTCTAACCCACATCCACCTAGTAACGGACGTGACATGTATTACGCAAATATCCCACCGTTCTTGGAGTTTTCTTCGGAACACGTGGGTTTTGCCTCTCATTAGCACGCCTAATTTATTGGGTGCTGCCGGTTGTGCTTGTGTTGATTCCTTGATGGTATATACGGTTCGATGATAATGCGGGCAGCCCTCTATTGGCCAAGTTGTCAACGGATGGGTCTTCCTCCTCTAATAGAGTGACAACCGAT
>CM031234.1:1031723645-1031726243 GCA_018340775.1 Taxus wallichiana var. yunnanensis
TTTTTTTTTTCCAAAGCATAAAAGTGGGGTTTCCGCAGAGCAGAGGTAGTTTTCCTCCTGGGTATAAAGTGCGGTTTCCACAGAGCAGAGGTGTTTCTTTTTCCAAGTAAAAAGTGGGGTTTCCACGGAAACTTTTGTGTTTCTTTTTTCCTTTTTCTTTTTTTAATAATTATAGAGTGGGGTTTCCACCCAGACGCCGAGCTGCAGTGGCGAACAGGGGATTGTGCCCCAAGATGCCCAAGCTAAAGACGCATTCGGTGAGCCAAGTTTGGCGAGTTGATCCCCGGGAAGCTCACCTGGGAGCCCGCCGAGCAGCGCGCCCACGAGCTCGCCTGACAGCTCGTCTGGCAGCTCGCCTGTAAGATTGCTGACAAGCTCGCCCTATAGCAGCTTGCCGTGGTGCTTGCCGTACAGCTCGCCGTACAGCCTGCCTGGGATCTCAGTCGCGGAGCTCGCTTGGGAGGTCACCGAGCAGCTCGCCTGGGAGCTCGCCAAGCAGCTCGGCTTGAGCTCGCATGGAAACTCGCCTGGGAGCTCGCCTTCCCAACTCGCCTTGAGCTCGCTAAGGAGCTCACCTTTCCAACTCGCCTTGAGCTCGCCTCGGAGTTCGTCGAGCAGCTCACTCGGGAGCTCACCCTGACAGCTCGCCTGTAAGACTGCTGACAAGCTCGCCCTATAGCAGCTTGCCTGGGATCTCGCCGAGCAGCTCGCCAAAAAGCTTGCCTGGGATCTCACCGAGCATCTCGCATGGGAGCTCGCGGTTCAGCTCCCACGGGAGCTCACGGAGCAGCTCGGCTGAGAGCTCGCCGAGTAGGTCGCCAAACAGCTCCCATGGGAGCTCGCCTTTCCAGCTCGTCTGGTAGCTCGCCTCGGAGTTCGTCGAGCAGCTCGCCGAGTAACATCTCGCCGGGGAGCTCGCTTGGGAGCTCGCCAAGTAGCTTGCCTGGGAGCTCACCGATCAGCTCGACTTGAGCTCGCCCGGGAGCTCATCGGGCAACTCGCCTTGAGCTCGTCTAGTAGCTCGCATGTAAGCTCACCTAACAGATTACCGACAAGCTCGCCTCGGAGTTCGTCGAGCTGCTCGACCTAGAGCAGCTTGTCGGGGAGGTCGCCGAGCAGCTCGCCTTTGAGCTCTTTTGGGAGCTCGCCGCACTCGCTAAGTGGCTCACATGGGAGCTCGCCAAGCAGCTCGACCTGAGCTCGCACGGGAGCTCATCGAGCAACTCGCCTGGAAACTCGCCTGGGAGCTCGCTAAGGAGAACACCCTGCGAACTCGCCTTGAGGTAGCTCGCCTCGGCGATCGTCGAGCAGCTCGCCTAGCTGCTCGCCACGTAGCTCGCAACGCAGCTCGCCTGACAGCTCACCCTATAGCAGCTTGCCGCGGAGATTGCCTTAGTGCTCGCCAAACAGCTTGCCTGGGATCTCCCCGAGCAGCTCGCAAGGGAGCTCCGCTGAGAGCTCGCCGAGTAGCTCGCCAAACAGCTCCCATGGGAGCTCAGAAGCGGCTTCGCATGGGAGCTCATTTGGCGGCTCGACTTGAGCTTTCCCAGAAACTCACCTGGGAGCTTGCCGACAGCTCGCCTTGCCGGCTCACCGGGCAGCTCGACTTGAGCTCGCCCAGGAGCTCGTCAAGCAGCTCGCCTGAAAACTCGCACGGGAGCTCGCCTTGCCAACTCGCCTTGAGCTCGTCTGGTAGCTCGCCTCGGAGTTCGTCGAGCAGCTCGCCAAGTAGCTCGCCCGGGAGCTCACCGAGTAGGCTAACCTGAGCTCGCGAGCAGCTCGCCGAGTAACATCTGGCCAGGGAGCTCGCCGAGTAGCTCGCTTGGGAGCTCGCCGAACAGCTCGCCAAGTAGCTTGCCTGGGAGCTCACCGATCAGCTCCACTCGAGCTCGCCCGGGAGCTCGTCGGGCAACTCGCCTGGGAGCTCTCCTGACAGCTCGCCTTGCCAAATCGCCTTGAGCTCGTCGGGCAACTCGCCTGGGAGCTCTCCTGACAGCTCGCCTTGCCAACTCGCCTTGAGCTCGTCTGGGAGCTCGCCAAGCAGCTCGACTCGAGCTCGCACGGGAGCTCATCGAGCAGCTCGCATGGAAACTCGCCTTGCCAACTCGCTGGAGCTAGTTTGGTAGCTCGCCTGCGAGCTCGCCTCGGGAGCTCGTCGAGCAGCTCGCCACGCAGCTCACTCGGGAGCTCGCCCGAAGCAACTTCGCTGGCGGCTCTCTTGCCCGGCTCGTCGGCGGCTCGCTGTAAGGCTGGCGACACGCTTCGCCCTATAGCAGCTTGCCGCGGAGCTTGCCTTGGTGCTCGCCGTACAGCTTGCATGGGATCTCACCGAGCAGCTCCCACGGGAGCTAGCGGTTCAAATCCCGCGGGAGCTCGCCGAGCAGCTTGCCGAGCAGCTCCCATGGGAGCTCACCGGCGGCTCGCGAGGGCTCGCCCGGCGGCTCGGCAGGCTTGCCGTAAACTCACACAGGAGCTGCCGAGCATCTCGCCTTGCCCGACTCAGGCGGCTCGACTTGAGCTCGCTGAAAACTTCGCCGCGGGAGCTCGCCTGTCAGCTCGCCTTTCCAGCTCGCCTTGCCCGGCTCGCCTTGAGCTCGT
>CM031234.1:1031726343-1031827783 GCA_018340775.1 Taxus wallichiana var. yunnanensis
ACGTATTGCTTAGTTTCAGGCGATAAACATCGTGTCCACTAATTCGCGGATACACCAATTCCACGACTACCTTACAATCTCCTCGTCCTCCCACTGACTCTTACTAGTAACGGCAAACGTGCTTTTCTTAAAAGTGTTTCACGTTATGTTGTCATGGGGGGACTCTCTATAAACGTGGCTTTGATGGCATCCTCCTTCGCCGTGCCTAATCGGCGCGAGGCCACTCATACCATCCAAGCGGTGTCCAACAGACTGCGATTCTGTGGCGACATTTTAGCGGCCTTGCCGTGGCCAAACGAATCCTTCGCTTCGCTTGGTTATTGTTGGCCTACTTCAATAATGATCTACTACGAATATGTTAAGCGTTGTGTTATGTGTCAGCAACATGCCAACCTTCAACATACTCCTAGCCACCCGCTCCAGATCGCTCGAGATCTTTGGCCCTTCTCACAATGGGGTTTAGACCTTATTGGTGAGATTCACCCAACCTCTTCACAACGTCACCGTTGGATAATCACAGTGACCGAATATTACACAAAATGGGTGGAGGCTATTCCACTCATTTCAATCAAAAAAGAAAAAATTGTCGAGTTCATTAACCACCACATTATCTGTCGTTTTGGTGTTCCTCATCGCCTGATAACAGATAATGGAAAATCTTTCAAAAACAAGTTGTTGCAAGACCTTTGTGACAACTTTGGTATCAAACTTAGTTTCTCATCACCTTACTATCCACAAGCCAATGGGCAAGCCGAGTCCTCTAATAAAACACTAACCAAAATCCTCATGAAATTTGTCAATGAATCTAGAAGAAATTGGCACGATCACATTCCCTTTGCCCTTTGGGCTTATCGTGACTTAGCATTCGTACTCTACTAATGCCACACCTTTTCTTTGGTATACGGTACCGAGGCTGTTTTGCCTCTCGAAATACAAATACCCTCCCTTAGAATATCTCTTCGTGGATATTCTCACCAACGATGATTTCCGCCGAGAACGTTTAGCCCAATTGGAGCTTCTTGACGAACGCCGCCTTACGCTCTTTTGATCATCTTCAAATCTATCAAAAATGCATTAAACATGCTTATGATAAGCGACTTCATGAGCGTATTTTAAGGTTGGTGATCTTGTTCTCAAAGAGAATCAACATGTAACTAAACTAGAAAAGAGCAAACGTGGAAAATTTGCTCCCAATTGGATTGGGCCTTATATAATCACTCATACCTATGGATCTGGTATTATCGTTTAGCTTAGCAATGGTAAACTTTGAGCTCGAACCCCTTAATGCCTTGCATCTTTGACCATTCTCTTTGTTGAAATTAGTGTTATATCACTTCTTATCTACCCGCCGCTCCCCGAGCTCACTTACCACTACATACACTCTGCTTTCCTACACTTCATAATAACAATCAAGCTCACATAGTTTGATCCTCACCTCCCCGATGATGCCTTCCCCTTTTAGTCTAGTCCATGACTTCAAAAGTATTAAAATAAGCCGTATTCTTATGGGATTTTCTTGAGTCAAACTTCCTACTCCCTAGATGCTTCACGCCAAATGAACATCTAGTCATTTAAATTAAATATGGACTGCTCCCTCGAAGGACAGCTATATGCCGAACTATTGCTACTATTATATATAGATCGCTTGCTCCCAAGGACAGCTTTATGCATTACAATCATATCTCGCACTTATAAATAGATCGCTCCTCGAAGGACAGCTATACACAGTCAGCCTTTATCAAGAGCTTCTCGCATTGATCAGCTTCGTGAAGACCTCAAGAATAATACAATCAATATCCCCTGTAGACTTCCCGCATCGATCAGTCTACATTCAATGAAAGAAAAGCCTCATTCAAAAGCACTTTTGAGTCATGGACTTGTCTATTTAGGGTAGTTTCTCTTTCGTCAGAATAATCACCTTGCAACAAGCTCTCAGCACTCCCGCCTATATCAACCACCTCACCTCACCCTTTGTCAAAGCAACAAAAACTCAAGGGACGTGACGTATATCCGATATATTGTGATTATACAACTCTTTTCACCTATCGACTTCTCGCCTATGCAAGGTACTTAGGGATTCAAGCTCATCCTATGTTAATATGTGGTTTGTTTAGCTCTTTTCACCTACGGAGCACTCTTTCCTCTTTGCCTCGCATCTAGGATTGTGTGTTGATCTTAATCAGGACATGGTTCCCTTCTATTTGGGTAAGCTAACTTTCGCTTTACCTATACCTACATCAACATCGCCCATACCTTACCAACACCAACAACATTACCCTATCAACATCAAATTCTTATCAACCAACAAATTGCCTAACCATACCCAAATTGCCTGAATTCACCTCTCCCTGGTCCTAAGGGAGAACTACATCGGTCTGAGGCCCCTCCTTGCTTTGTGCAATGGGCTATGTAGGCAGCACTTTGGAGACATGGGGTCTCCCAAGGTTAGCTCGACCATCCCCTACCATAACTTATCATGTGTGGTAAATATAAATATTTTTGTGCATTTTTATTTAATCACATTTCTCTTTACCCTTTTTCGAAACACCGAAAATCAAAACACCAACAATCTTATTATTATCATAACTCAAATCAACATACATATTCAGTTTTATTTAGATGTTAAACAAATACATCTTCTCTATCATCGACACGCAGGTCGGCATCCTTATTTATTCTTATACCTTGCTAACATTTACTCAGACCCTCACGCCTCATCCCGAACTAGGCGATGATCGTGATTGTCGACCCCTCTCGCCGGGCCTCTCTGTCCTCAAAGGTACCACGGCTATTGGTACCGCCCACTGATCTGCCAATCTCTCCTGTAACATATGAATACGCCCTCTCGCATGGAGGACTTCAGCCTCTAGTCTCCCCGCCCGTGACTCCGCAACCACTAACAATCCTCTTGTCTCATTCACCTGCGTTTGGAGCTGCTGAACCAAACGTTGCAGACGATCCCTCTCTGCTGTAATCACCGCTATGTCAGGGCGCTCACGTACACCTCGCAGCTTCGCTACCCACCATAATCTATAGGCCTCTGCTGCTTCCCGCATCCATTACCTCGCGATCGATCGCTACTACCTCTTCGTGCCCTTCTCTCGAGGTGTTGGCCGGGGAGGTGAGAATGCTGCCTCGGCGTCGATCCTCATATATGGTCTATAAGCCAGGGGTATATCCTGCACAAATCCAAATTGTCGCCGCACGCGATCTATAGGAATCCTCTCATACTCCCCCGGCCTGTGCCCTGCGATCCACCTCAATCGCTCAACACCCCTCAACTCCTCAGCTATGTTCTCTGTTATCATATAGTTTCCGTATGGCCTCCAACAGATATCCGCAACCGTCACTCTCTCCCATACCTGCCTGTAATACTCAATATCACCTGTCACGGCCTGGGATCTGGCCTCTTGTTCTGTCTGGACCCATCGTCTGAATCCCAACCTCTGTACTCCGGTCTCTCCTGCCTGGAGGGATTGGCCTATTGGTCGCACACAAACCGTGTGCTCATAGGCCCAACAGTGTAATAAGTATGAACAATCCAGCGTCGTCCTGTGATTTCGCCTACAAGCCCATAAACCCCTGTATAGCTCCGCCAAATATGCAGGTGCCCATGCAAACGTAACGTTCCTTTCTACCATCTCCCAGATAACACACATCAATGCCTTTGGAAATCTTCCCCCTTTCACCTCGGTAACGCATAATACCCTACTGCTATCATTAATATCACTGCTAACCTTGTCTCCTCAGGGTGTGCTGCATACATTACCCCATATGTAAACGATAAACCTCGCTGTGTCAAATCTCGTGCGTATGGACCAAATACTGCTGTTATCGCTCCCCGTGCCACGCTAGGTAGTGCCTGATATACTGGTTCTCCTGTAATAGGGAGTCTCAAAATCCGAAACACATCTTCCAATGTTACTGTCATTTCACCTGTTGGCAGATAGAAGGTATTTGTCTCGGGATTCCATCTTTCAATCAACGCCTGTAACATACCATGGTTACGTGCGATTCGTGAATAATAATGGATTCCACTTAACCCCAAACGATTTATCAACGTCCATTCCGCTGGTGTTACATCCGCTCGGATTCGTGACAACAGCGCTGGCACACTATCATTCATCCTCAATCCTGCCTCTGCCTGCATACACCAAAACAACAAACAACCATTCAATCCGTCAGGGTTTTTTCAAACATTCTGGAAATTCCTCCAAGATTCTTGCATCGGTTATACATAACCGATATCGGTTGAGTAACCGATACCGGTTCTCCCTAACCGCTACCGGTCACTGTCAATTATATACACCTTCCCAAAAAAAAAAAAACCACCTACGACAATAATTTGCTCGTTTATTCCTTTTTATACATACAAACATACCTGAAACCCCTGATTGCCTACCCTGTAACACTTACCTCACCTGCAACCCTTGTTATCATGTTTTCTTTCTCATATCTACCCACCTACTCTCCCCCATCTTATTCACGAAACATGCAGTAGTTAAATCACAAACAAAATGATACCTCTTGGGTTGCAGCAGCACTGAGGTGGCCCTTGTCTTCCTCATGTCCTCGCTCGCTGATGCTTCTCCTCGTTCGCCATGATCACCACCCTTTTCAACTTTGTCTTTCGCGCTTTCCGAACCTCGGATCACATTCACTTCCCTTGTCTCTTTTCTCCTTCTCACCCAAATCTCTCATGCAAATACCTGTCTCAGCCGGGCCAAAAAAGTGTCGCGCTCGCGTATTTAACCTCTTGCATGGCTCTAAAATTAAAACTCAAGTTGCCACCCTAGCTTTTCTATTTTTAGAAAAGCTCATACCTAAATAACCGTATCGGTCATATAACTCGATATCGGTCCACTAACTACCGACATCGGTTACCTAACCGATACCGGTTACACACCTGCCTTTTTGAAACAGGGTTCTTTTCTTCATTTCTCATCTAAATTTTTGTCGCGCCCGCCTCTTTGCCTGCATAAACAACACAATTTACCACATTTGTTCATCCACCACACATAGCCTTATAACTTCATTAACATCATTTATTTTATACAAATACACAACCATCAACTACGAATTTCAAGAAACTATCAATCTCTACATCATTTGGATCCAACTCATCAGTTACATATATCACAATGTCACAAAACCAACAATTCATCACATCACATATCATTCATACATACGTACAACAAACACAAAAACATCAACATCATCCATCTATCAACATATCAACTAAAACTTATCATACATTACATATTACCAACCATTAACAAAATATTTAAACACATTTTGAACACTGCACAAGGATCAAAACATCGTCTCTATATATATACCAGTTTTCCACAAATACAATGTGCCCTACATCGGGGCCTCTGTGATCTCATAATATACCAAAGCCGGCACGCAGGCCGCAATACCTACTAAAATCTCGACTCGCTCGCAGCAGTCTTCTCATATCAAAATATACTCGCTCGCAGTTTGTCGGTATCAAATGTACAACCCGTACTCGGGCCGCAGTCGTATATAATAAATAAAATGAATCAATACAATGAATAAGTGTCGGCACGCAGCCTCTATCAATATAACCGGTTCGCGCAGACCGGTGCCTCGTGTCCCTATACAAAACCATGTCGGGATCTATCGCTCTCCCCACCGCCCTCGGCACCTCTCCCCACTAGTCCTGTGGTGCCTCTCGCCTCCCGCCTGCCACGGACACACCAGCCAGGGCTGCCCTCCCGAGATCTCTCGGGCCGTGCGAGGTCTCGCCTATGCGCCGCATACGCTTTGATACTCGACTCCGGTGATTATCAAGAGTATCCCGATAATATCGGGCCTCTGCTCTAACCTCCATATAGTGATCTCGTGCCATCAAGGAGCTGGGCCGGTCCTCGCACTTTCTAACACCAATACCCCCTGAGCCTGTACCTGCACCTGTGGCCGCGGTGGTCTCGTGCTGCCTTCTGTACTGCGCACTGGCTGCGTGTGCCGGTGGTGGTGCCGCCGTGCTCGTACTCGCACTGCGTGGCCGTGGTGCCGGTGGTGGTGCTACTGCTTTCGTGCTCGAGCTCGGCTAGCTTCCCGTAAGGCCCCTATCTGTGCTCGCTTGCAGCCAGCCTAGCCGCCTCGTAAGAGCCGCACTCGACCTCGAGCTGATCCTCTCTCCTATAATCTGCAGCCAAGTCTGGCCGCGCAGTGATTATCTCGCCGCTCTCTGCCTATCCCACCACACCTCGTATGCTCCGTGCACCCGCATCATCCCACACCCTCACCGCTGGTCTCTCCGCTACCCGGTCCTGGATCCAAAGGGGTGTGCGTGGCACTCGGCAAGTGGGGCCTCTACATCATCCCTCCTATACCGAGGGAGGGAGGTGGCTCGCCTTGTCGTAGCCCCATCTCGCCTGCGCACTCTCTCTGGGGTATCCGCCAGTACTCGCCTTCGCCTCCGTCTCCGCTATCTAATGTATCTGGATCGCGCACTGTACGCGGCTCCTCTACCACGCCGGTGACCTCTTGTAGGGTCTCCATACAATGTCTACCGCCGTAAGGCCCTCTAGGAAGTGTCTATAATAGACCACATCCCGACTGCAACAATCGCCGTGGTGGCCCACGACCCCAACCACCTCTCGAAAGCCATATCGTGATACGACTCGTGGCCCTGTCGGGTAGCCCTCTTCGCCTCGATGCATACGATGTGCTCATATGCCCAACAAAGGTAACAAAATGTAGAACAAATACCAAATCGCTCTCCTCAATAGCCCCATAGCTCCTCGTCAGATTGCACCGCACTGATACACTGGTGCCCATGCGAAACAGTGTGCTCCTCCACCATCTCCAGCAGCACTCCCCATCAATGCTCGTGGAAGCGGCCTCCCTCGAGTCCGGGAGGGCGAAGCGTGTGATCCCAACCATCATCAACACCGCCCGGGCCGTGTCTCGTGACGATGCGCACAAAGACATGTCACCGTACCCAATACTCGCGCATGGTAGGCCGCAGGCGCGCTGCCGCATCCCAAAACTCGTAGTATGCCGCCCATCGCAGCTTCGACCTACTCGAAGACCGCCTCTCCCTCGATCGGTAGCATAGGATGCGATACACATCCTCTAATGTGACGGTCATCTCTCCTGGTCGGCAGATGGAACACATTGGCCGCCGGATCCCATCTCTCGATGAGGGCGACCATCAGCCGTGATCCTCTCTATCGCTCTGTACCTCTCTGACCCCGCCGAGTCCCACCTCACGCATGATGGCCCAATGCGCCGCGATACGTGTGGCCTCATCCGACTCAATAGTGAGGCATCCTATCACGCATCGTCAACTGCCGACGTGCCTGCAAAACCAACCCACATTCTTAGACCTACTCTTTATTATAACATCTACTTTACCATCTAAACCCCCTTTTGTAACACCCAAAACCTAACCCCACACCTAACCCTTCTCCACCCCTAAACCAACCCCCACACCGACCCGCAACCCAACCCAAAAACCCAAAACCCAACCCAACCCAAAAAACCCAAAATCTAACCCCACACCTAACCCTTCTCCACCCCTACACCTAACCCCCACACCTACTCCTTCTCCACCCCTAACCCAACCCCCACTCCCACTCCCACCCACCACCCAAAAACAATCAACCCAACCCCACTCGTAAACTATGTCTTGACTATGTTGATACTTTTTCTCTTGTAGCTAAAATGAGCACCGTTAGGACTCTTCTAGCTTTAGCCGCTCAAAATGGATGGGAGATTCAAAAATGGATGTTAAAAATGCATTTCTCAATGGTGACTTGAAAGAATAAATTTACATGCATAAACATAAATGTTTTGAAGAACTTGGTAAGGAACTATATGTCTGTAAGCTAAAAAATCTTTATATGGTCTTAAACAAGCTCCTAAAGCTTGGTATGCTAAAATTAATAGTTTCTTTTAGGATATTAGATTCACAAACAAATGTTCTGTAATGATTTATTTGTTAAGTTTGAAAATAATCATATTATCATTATTGTTTTATATATTTATGATATGTTGATTACTAGTAGTGATACAAATTTAATTGTTATAATCAAATAAAGATTAAAACAAAGTTTTGAAATGACTCGATTTAAGTCTCGCTAAATCATTTATTAGGCATGGTTATATTTCGTGATCAAAAATATTTTTTTGCATCTCCTAACACCAATATCCAATCCAATATGATCCATTATATTAAATATAATTTTAGCATGATTAAAACACATAAGCTTCATACATCATATAGATATAAACATGACATGAGTCATGCAAGCATGCGAACAAAACACCAATATCCAACATAACTCTACAATCAAAACTATAAAATACGTAGCTTCATCATCATAATAATGTCACCATGGTACAACATACCAAATAAACAACTCTACATAAATCAATACAACATACATACATACATACATATATACATATATATATGGGTGGGGACTTTCCCTTCACCACCCATGCACCTTCCAAAAATAGGCTACATGCTAATAATAGCCATGTGCCTTTACAAGAGAATACAAAAGCATGCAAGTGCTAATAATAGATCTTCTAAAGTTAACTCTAAGTATAGATCCTATTATTAGAACAAAACTCTACATGGCACTCAAACTATTATAAACCCAAAATAGTCTTGCATGAACTAAAAGTCTCCATATCTTTGCATGTCTCCACACTCTATGTCCAAAAATAGCCTTGACTGCCAAAAAAGTGGCTAAGTCCTATTTTCCAACTATTCCCGGTCACTCTTGTATTTCTATACTTCCACACGCACCTCGCATGCCCTATGTTACATGCCCAAACCTTTCATGCTTTCAACCTTGAGCTATATTCCATCTTCAACATTACCCCACACTAAATGCATTTCCACCCCGAAAATGGGTAATCCCACTTATCTCTCCAAGAATAAAGAATAATGAATAAAAGAATAACAATTACTTGACAAAAATAATGAAGTACTACTCGGCTCTTTCTCTCTTCTACCATAGATCAACTCTGGATACTCATTTTTAATCTCTACCTCTAACACCTACCAATCACTCAATACTTCACCTATTTTATCAGGGACATCTATAACCATGGCATCCAACTCATCCTGAGTCATGTTTTCTTTTTCATTTTGTAAAATCCTAACAATGTTTTCCATGCTTGAAATCATGCCCTCCATGTAATCCATCTTCTGCATGATGAGATTTCCGATTTCATTCATTCTTTCCTCATGTGGTTCTTTGGGTTGTTGCAAGTGCATTTGATTTTTCTCTACCATAGCCAACCTCTCCACATGCCCAAGTGTTTCATTCTTCTGTGCACTTGAAGGACCTCATTCTCTTCTACTAGAGTCCTTGTCC
Source organism: Taxus wallichiana var. yunnanensis (assembly GCA_018340775.1). Classification (NCBI taxonomy): domain Eukaryota; kingdom Viridiplantae; phylum Streptophyta; class Pinopsida; order Cupressales; family Taxaceae; genus Taxus; species Taxus wallichiana. Next base: position 1,031,735,709 of record CM031234.1, read on the forward strand.
TAATAATAACATCTAGGCACACACATGTTCAAAGCTTGATCTGCCTTTTTAATCTCATCCTTCAAGGCATAAAACAAGATTCATAACTTGCAATATTTTCTGGAAAATGTGGCTTTGGCCTTTGTTTCCTCCTCTATAGGATTTTGGTGTAGGCATACGCATGGGCCCTTCATCTATCACCAGTTTTACCAATGTGTGTATGTAGTGCATTACAAAAGGAAATTTCTCTGGAACTTGAGATTCTAGATGTGGCCTTACCTTGAGAATATCATCTCCAATCTCCTCACCATACTTGATCAATGCTTTTATCTTTTCCTCCCCTTTCCTTCTCTTTTTTATCAAGCACTTTATTTCACTATCTTTATCCTTGTTATCATCCATCAACACCCTAATGGTTTCCACTTTATCTATGTTCCTACACAAACCTCTCAGATACCTTTACCAAGGCATTACTTACTTGCTCATCCAATGATGAAAGTAGGTTTAACATTCACATGTCATATGTGGGGTGCTTTCTTCATCCTACATGAAATGCATGACTCTTCACACATGTTGAAAATCAGGTTCATCCATATGAGTCTACATTGACCATGATAACTTTTTCGTGTGCATGTTTTCCATTTCTTCATCCATCAAATCCCAACCATATAAATCCTTAGGGCTCCATAGTGCTCTAGAATCACATGTATGATTTTACTTGTGTCATCACATATCCATATCAATCAAGAGAGTCACATAGTCTTCACCCTCCTTCTCCTTCTTTTTTTTTCTTTCCCTTTGGAATCCGGGTGCCTAAATCTAGAATTGGGCCTTCACCTTTTGTGTAGTATGGGGCATGCCGGAAGGGCTCACCCTTATCTATTTTTGTACCTTGTCTCCTTCATCCCTTCTCATCATCATTCTTCATCTCCTCATCATGAGGCTCCTCTGTATCCTCAAGCTACACTGAGTTCCTAGGCACTTTTCTAAATTCATCCTCCTCCTCTTCCTCTTTAATCTTTAACTTGCACCTTTTCTTCTTCTCAGGCTCTACTTTCTATGAGGTGAAGTCCTAGGTGATCTCCTTAAAGGTTGTGATGATTCCCATGCTCTAAGCCCTTGTTCTTCTAAACACCCTTTTAAATTGTGGCTCCTCGGTCTGTTTCATCTATCTCCATTGCATGCCCATTTCTAACACCTCATCCTCTTGTTTCTATAATGGAGGAGCTCACCTCACGCTCTCTTCTTTTTCTCAATAATGGGGTTGTCTTTTTCCCCTGTGCTCCAAACCACCACTATCTTCATGTAGTTCCTCTTCTTCTCTTCTTCTTCTTCTTCAATGGGAAGATCATCTTCTTGTTCTAAAGTACCCACAATATGCTTTCCCTTAGGTGGCCCAGGGAGCTTGAATTCATTCTCCAAGTACTTGTTGTTTTAATTTAGGCTTTAGGTATATATATACCAAAGTCACGCCCAAATTTCCAATGGCCAAACTTACAACCTTCATGTTAATATCATCTAATATTAATCTTTCAATGTAAGTAGTCTTACTTGGATAAACATAAGACTTCTTTAGTGTGTGGTAGTCACAATCTACCTTATCAACATTGAACAACAACCGCATGTTCTGAAAACCTATGTACAGATGCTTGAAAATAGCATGTGTGAAGGCATATGGAAGCTTGCACCAAGGGCTCCATTTTCCATCCTTCATCCCAAAGTGCCCAATGTAAAAGTGTTGGTACACTACAATCTGTACTTGTTTACCCAATACCAAAGGTAAATCCTTGGGTATTCTCCACTCTTCTTCAAACACAACGCACAAGCACTCATACCACATTTCCACCCTTTTCTTGAAGGTCCACTCATTGATCCATCACAAGTATAGTCAGAAAATATTTCTACCAAGGACTTCTTTTCTGTAGGAAATTACCACATATTGTCTTTTGGCCCATCGGCACACCAATTTCAACAAAGACCAATGACAAAAGTATAACACCAAAGATGATTTTCTCACCTTCCTATGTTCTTCCTCAATGATTGTCTCAACAATGAAATTGATAGGTTATACACAACACCTTCTTCATTTTTTCCATACAATACATGAAGCCATGCAACTTGTTTACTTGAGACCAACTTCTTTGATTGTTTAGCTTTTTTAGAGATGGGCTGCTTCCCAATGACTGGATACTTCTACAATTTAGGGATGTCCATCCCACGCCCTCCTTTGGTGTATCCAAGCTCCTTCTTCATCTTTTCTATGGCCTCCTTATCAGTGAGGTCACTACTTAGCTCAACACCCAACTCCTCATCCCTATCAAACTTGTAATCAAAGGCACGGTGATCCTCATTCGATGCCCAAAAAGTATAATAAAGTCCTCATGGACTCTACTCATGAGCCACTGGTATAATTTCTCAGTTTTCCAAAATACAAAAGCTCATATAACTATAAAACTCCTACCTTGGTCAAAAATTTCTCCCATGTCATCATAGACCACCATGTCATCATTTTCTCTTAGTGGTCTTTACCACAAGTAATTTCTCCAGCTCCTCCTTAGTATCCTTGTTCTCCTGGTTTTAGTAATGGTTATTGACCACTTGACCTTGCAAATGACGAATGTGTGAATCCAATCACAACCCATGAGAACCCCTTTGGGTACTACATTTTAAAAATCTACTCTCAGGGGCATCTTCCACTTCAATCTCAACTTCCTTTTTCTTCTTTCCCCTTGTACCAGCTCTAGGTGCTCTTTTGGGTGCCATATTAACTAAAAAGGTGTGTTCTTTTTACCTCTTCCAGCTCTGTAACTCAAATTTGTGCCCTAGCTCAAAACCACATGCCCTAGCTTCAATCCAAACCCTAGCTCTCGATTTCTCCTCCCGCATGCCTCTTCTTCTTCACTCAAACACTTCTCCAAAGGGAGCACAAGTCAATCCCATGCATAAATTTGATAACAACACCTAGTTTGTAGCTCTCTACACTTTACCACCATCTTGCTAGCTCTCACTCTTAAACAACTCACTTGAGAATTCATAATCATAAAGGTAAAAATGGCCTCACAACCCTTCCTTATATATATTTTTTAAAATTTATCACATTTATTTCTCTCCACCTACCACCATTCCTAACATTAATTCATCATTTTCCAAATTTTTCATGTGTTTGCTCATCTCCACGCCACATCATAACCTTCTAGCACACCTTCCTACTTCTCGGCCACATAAGACTCTCTTCAACACACTTTCATGCACCAAAGTACTTTTCACCATGTGCCTTCTTCTAAGTAGTTTCCACTACTATAACCTACCTTGATGTTATACTGTGCATCCATCCATCTGTGGTCTTTATTCATGAGAATTTTTTTTTATTTCTAACCACACCTTTTTCCAAAAACACACTACAAAAATGTTTTTTTATGCATACCCATCTTCAGATGACAATCAAACTATATTCAACTTGGAAATAAACCCTATATATAAACCACCCCACACTAAGGGTATGTGTGGTCCTCTCATGCATGAAAACACTTAGATAGTAATCATTCTAGTGCGCAAAGCACACTTATTACACAAAACACTAAACTAAATTGACAAAGCATATAAAATGATGAAGGAAACACATATAAAGGAAATGCATTAAGGAAACCTAATCTAAGTGGAAATACTTACCTTATTACAAACACCAAGAAGACTTATTTATAGTAGGGCTTCAACCTACTCCCGTTGAAGTAACCAAGAAACCATGTTCCATCCAATGCCTCTAACTAGAAAGCACTTGAATCAAGTATATAAGTGATAACATATGGTCCCAACCAATGCACTTTAAGCTTTCCAGGGTGGCACAAAAAATTTGAATCATACAAAAGTACCATTTTCCCAACCTCAAGCTTCTTATCCTTGATGTGCCTATCATGCCATGCCTTTTCCTAGATTTTTCTTGCTTCTAACTCCATCTTGTTATGGCGCACCTTCATCCAGCTTGCATTAGTTTGTCAATACATTCTTCCAATGCCTTCTCATCAGCCAGACCTCTCCGCGTGCACACAATACACAAAGAAGGTAACATGAATTCCATGGGTAGAACTACCTCTGCTGCCCAAACACCAACTGAAAGGGTGTTGCTTTATTCAACCTCTTATAGGTTGTCCTATGCCCAAAGTACAACAAAAACCTTGTCATCCCAATCTCTCCTTCCAACATCACAAATTTTGGTCAAGGTATGGCTCAATATTTTGTTGAAGGCCTCAACAGTTCCATTTTCCTAGGGTGATAAGGGGTTTTCCTATGGTGTGTAACCATAAATTCATCCAATAATATCCTGATAGTCTCATTAAGGAAATGAGTACCCCTATCACTTGTTAAACTTAAAGGGCATCCATACCTGCTAATAATATTTTCCCATAAAAACCTTGCTGTTGTAGCTATTTGTGCAATCCTTTTAGAGTGTCCACTTCTTCCCACCTTGTAAGATAATTTATACAAGTTATAATGTAGCACATGATCCTATGTCCTACACACATTGGGGAGATAGGGCCCACAAAGTCAATTTCCCACTTCTCAAAAGGCTCTACACTAGTAATAGGCCTCAAAGGCATTTCATCTCTATGCCCAAGCTTTCCAAGGTGTTGAAATGGTCACATGCCTTACAATATGCTTTGTAATCCTTGTATAATGTTTCCCACCATAGACCAGCTAGTAGAATCTTGCACACATGGTGGCATCCCCTACATAGTGTCCACCTACAATACCACCATGAGCCTCTGCCATAATTTCTTCACACTCATGCTCAAGTACACACCGACACAAAACTTCATCATGACCTAACTTGTATAAGTCTCCACTGATCAACATGTAAGGCGTGACGATGAATAACAAGTTGTTTCTTTTCTAAAGGCCTTCATTCCTTCGGGCACCACACCTGTGCGTAAAAAGACAACAATATCCTCCAAGTTGAGGGCATGCATTCAACTCAAAATAACTATGCATCTGCATTGTGTCCTCAATGCTCTGTCACGTCCTCTCCTGATTGAATCCTTGATAAATGGTCTGACCAGAATTTCTCTTACCTGGCTTAACCACCACCATAAAATTGAACTCCTAAAATAATAGTACCCAATGACATATGCACCCCTATAAAATGGGCTTGTTCACCAAGTACTTCAATGCCATGTGGTCTATATAAAAGATGAAAGGTGTGTGCCAAAAAATACTTTGAAACTTATGGAGCACATAGATCATAGACAAGGCCTCACACTCTGTCATTGTATAATTTTTGTTCTACTGGAGTCAACTTCCTACTAAAAAAAAAATAGGATGATCGACAATCCCTTCTCCAGGCTGAGCTAGTACCATGCACAATGGCCATGCCAGAGGCATCTACATGAACATGAAAAGGCTTGGACCATGAAGGAAAAAAGCAAAAATAGGTGTTGTAGTAAGCCTCTCCTTTAATGTTTCAAACGCACACATTGTGCCTCACCCCCCAATAGAACTTTCCTTTTCCCTTTAGTAATTCTTCTAAGGGCATGTGATGATCTTGGCATATCCCTTAATAAAATTTCTATAATAACCCATGTGCCCTAAGAATCCATGCACCTCTTCTAGCTAGTAGGTTCTTCTAAGCCCAAAATCACAACTACCTTAGTAGGATCCACTAGCAAGCCTTCTTTACAAGATGATGTGTCCCAAAAAAATTCCAAAGGGTGTGGAAAATATACACTTCTTAATGTTCAAAGAGATGCTCAACTTCCTACATCTCTCAAACATCAGCCTCAAATTATCACAATGATCTTTCACGAGCCCATAGACTTGTCCAATCATCCAGATACACCTATAAGAACTTGTGAATAAAATCTTGGAATGCTTGTACCACTATGCAAAAATACTGCAAGGCACATTCTTTAATCCAAAGGGCATAACCATGTATGAAAAACTTCCCCACTCGGTGGTGAAAGTTGTCTTCTCTTGATCTCTAGCTATCCTCACCTGATGATATCCAGAGAATCCATCAGTGAAGGAGTATATTTCACACCCTGTAATGCCTTCCAAGATTTCTTCAATAAATGGTGTGGGAAAGGGATCAATCACACATGCAACATTTAACTCCCTATAATCCACACAAATTTGATTCTTCCATCTTTCTTGATGTTGATCACCATAGGGCTCACCCATTCTAACTCCTCGATGGGCACAATGATTCCAAAAAATTAACATTTTGTCAATTTCTTCTTTTACCTTGATGCACAAAATTTGGATTCATCCTATAAGGCCTCTTCCAAACTAGGCACACACCTTCTTTTTTAGTTTTATCTTCATCTCTCCCAATGATTCATGTACACCTTTCAATTCATGATAGCCTCTAGGGAACAAGTCTTGAAAGTCACACAACAACTCAATGATTTTAGCAACTTCAGAGTCAAACCAATAATCTCCGATAATGGCTTCCTTAGGTTCAACATCCATTCCAATGTTCACTTTCTTGGTCTTCATAGGCTCATGGTAGGTGTGCACCTTCTCATCTACACTATCCAAGACTTCATGTGTACCCTACTGTGTGCTCAATGTCTAGGTCCTCTACCTCTTCATCATCAACCATGTAGATCATCTTACCCTTTTCTCTTTAAGCAAGTAAGGCACGCCCAAGCTTGTTCAACATCTATTTCTTCTTCTTCAAAACGTGCCACCAAGTCTGACTCACCAAAAATTCCTAAAGTAATTCTTCAGCCTTTTCACTATCTCCCATAGTTAAGCACTTCATAACCTATAATGCCTCATTCACCGGAGGTTTAGTGGAAAAATAGTCAAAGGTCTAATCATACCTGTAGTAAGTTCTTTCCAATTTCCAGTCTCTCTATTCAACTCTTGCATAGATATACCATGTGCACACACGTGTAGCCTCGTAAGGTGAAATAAAGCTTATGTGCACCCAAAAAAGGTGGTAAATCTTCCTTCCCCTCTCTCATCTAGAGTCTCACACTACTATTGAACATGGTGTTGAACAAGATCATTACCATGAAATGCACAGATCTGAGTAGGTGCATTACTCCTAAAAAATCTAGCAGATAAAGCAATCCTCACTTCTCTCCACTCCAAAATATTATCCCTATGAACCATCCACCAAATGTGCTGTCCATCCCATGCATAGAGTATACACTAACATGTTCCTTCTTTCCACCTAATTCCCATTGAAATTCCATAACAAGTAGGAATACTTTTGATTCTCTTCACCTATGTACTTTGGTACTGCTGGTTGCTTGCCCAAATGCCTAATACTACGTGGCTTACTAATGCATGTGTAACTACACTTCACTACTTTGCACCCAACCATTTCATAAGTGTCATGTGCCCAATTGTCACATGCAACACTTGTAGTATCACTCATGGAATATGCATCATCCCATTGAGAACTCCTTCCTTTGATGGCTCAAGAACTTCTGATCTCGAATGGTGCACACATAAATTCTATTTCAAGTCTTCTTCACTTAAGGGCTCTACATAAGGTGTAGATTTCCCATCTGTCAAAGGGATAATGACACATTCTTCCTTATTCTCAAAGCTGATATACCCCTTATTGAAGCACAGGTCAACATTGTTTGCATAACACCAAGGGCACCCAAGTAATGCGGGAAAATTTTTCTTTTTGCAAGTGCTAAAACCTCAAAGTCCCTAATGAACTTGGCCCCTATATAGTAATGGATGCATCTTTTAAAACTCCAATGGGTGTGGCCTTAGTTCGGTTTTTCCATGAATAACACATTAGAGGATGGCTATAATGGAGGTCTACCCATCTAAACCCACACATCCAAAGTGAGTACATTCACTTCCATGCATGTGTCAATCAAAATGTTACTCAAAATCCAACCATCAACAATGACATTTAGAGTAATCTCCTTGTCATAATCCAAACTATCCAGAGGAAGATTAGCATGCAAAAAATTTATCTCTCATGCTCAGTCCCAGTGCATGTGAGTGTTTCCCTTCAACCAGTTCCCTAACAATGGAATAATGTTCTCTTGGCACAACATCTTACAAACCTCCTTCAAATCATCAACATCTGTCTGATGGAGCTCAACTACTTTCTTTTGTTCTAACTTCCATGATTGTTCCTTCAAACACTATATCTCACCCTATAAATTCCAAATTACCTCCATGGTTTCTTGATAAACCTCCTTCTGATGCATAGGGTCTAGATACTTTGCATGCAAGACTTCCTCCTTAGTAATGGTAGGCTTTTTGTTATAGAGCTTCCTGGTGCGTGCGTAACCTCAACACATGTAGTAATCTTCATAGGTACCAACTCAGGATCTGATGCTAACTTTGGCATCCATTGGTCTTCCATGATGTTATACTCTAACCATTCCCATGCCCTTATTTTCTTATTTATGTTTCTTTCTTAAGTGTTCATACAAGTCCAAGCATTCTTCATAACTATGATTCTTTCCAAAAAAGAACACACAATATTCTATGTGGACATTCACACTTGTAGTGATCAGAGATCCACATGTATAACAAGTCCCACAAGGGAAATCACTCCTTCCTCCCCCATGACCTCGACCTCTGAATCCACCTCTATAACCTCGACCTCTACCACAACCACCATCAAAATGCCCCTCATGATCATAGTCATGATGCTCACCCTTTTCCTTGGAATTATTTTGCAACACCAGTCTGTCATACACCAATATCAATGGCATCATGGATCTGATCGATCAATCAACCTGTAATCTTCAATATCATGAGTCAAGGACCTACAAATCTTACAATAACTACACATTATTTCTTATCACATGCTAAAAAAATGGGCACCGAATTGAACTATGGTCCAAGTGACATATCTCACAATCCAACAACAAGGAGCACACCGATTTCCAAGGGAAACTATCCTTAGTATGCCCCTCTACTTCACAATCTGTACACCAAATTCCACTACGTGTCTCATGTGCTGAATTAGCAGATAATTTCTCTAACTATTTTTCCATTGCTACAATATTTGAGCTTCCAAGAATGGGCTCACTCCTGTGTCCACACTTCCTACCACCTCAACGCATAGCAGAGCTGCTTCAAGTGCCTCACATGGATCTATATAAGTCTTATGTGAAAGTGCTCTTCTAAAAGGCATGATCAGTCCTCCAATGAACCATTGTGCATGTTGGCTTGCATGGAATGTCATAAGATAACTTAGAAAAAGAGTCTTGAACCGAGCATCATATTCCCAAACACTTTTAGTAGTGCCCTACTTAATGTCTTTAAGCACACTTATGCTTTTCTACTCAAACTCAAGGATATAAAATTCCTTTAAGAAAACATCTCATAACTTGTATATAGTCCACACAAGTCTAATCAAGATCAAACTTTCTATACCAGTATGTGTGCGTCCCTACAACATGTTAGTTAAAAACTACTTTCCTTTGCTCTAGAGTATAATCCCCTTTACGCACACCATATTATCTCACACATATGCACATGTTTTATGTTTCATCTTCAATGCCTCTATACTCTGGAAGATGAAGACATCTCCATGTAAATTTGTGAGGTTGGTGTGGACCTTGCCCACTAGATCTAGAGCCTCTCATGTGTTTCCTCCTATATTTCCACCACCTCCAGATCCACCAGATCCTCCAACACCTCGAGCCACCTGATCCTCCTAATCCTCCCCCAATAGAGGAATAGACCAGAGGATGCACTACCTTGTGTTTTGATGGTTGTGCTAAAATGAACACCCACAATCTTGTGAAGTTGCACTACTTCCAGATGTGATGCCAAGGTTTTACATGCCTACATTCTATGTGTCGACGATGCCTAAAAAATACCTCTAATAGTCCTCCAAATAAATAGTAGATGATGATTTGCACCATAGATGAATAAGCTCCTTGATTAACTCCTAAACTTGACTACAAAAATTAACTCTATCTACTACAACTCTACTAGCTCACACTAGCTTGTTGATTACTAACTATCATAGAAACTAGAAAACCAAGCACAAGGGCTAGGTCACTAGGTAGATTCAATGCACACCCATGGCCATGTCATCTCTATCGACACACTCTCATCCGAGGTCAAGAGGGTTCCTACCATGCTTTCCCAAATGGGGAGTTCCAGATGCTCTGCTCCATGTCTTCTACATGAGCTCCAATCCTTCATGAGCCATCTCTCTCCACAATGCCATCCATTCTACAACTTCACGCTACTTCTCTAAATCCCTCTCACGTGCCTCATTAAACTTAAGCCACCTTTCTTCTCTTTTCCTTTCTACCACTAGGTCCTCCATCCTCACCAATCCTACTCCTTCCCCCATGTGGGTGGGGTTTAGTTAGCCATCGAATTCTCTTCCAAATCTAGGGTTACAATCAAGATCTTGATCACTAGTGGAATACCACACAAATACGATCCTCTGGTTCACGCAAAAAAAAATTGAAACTCAACAACCTCTCGGGAAAGAGTAAGTCAAAACTACATATTCCAATGTGTAGCTATTCAAAACACCACATGGAACCAAACATCCACAGAGCAGTGTCCAAATCAGATTTGCATCATACAAGGCCTAGAATTCTTCTGCATCCAAACAAGCATGTGAAACCTCCAATTCCTCTTAGATGCATAAGTAACCAGCCACTCATACAACTCTATAGGGAAAGATAGAAAAGAACGTCTCATATAAAACTTGTCATGATACAAATTCTGTTCAACCCACACACGCATTAAAATTAGGTCCAATGTTGAATCTACGAGCATACTCTTCTTCCAGATCTTCTAACCACTCCTCAATACTAGCCAAGGTCAACCGATATGTCTTCATCATGCAACATCCTAAAAATAGTTGAGAAAGAGGTCCCAACAATGGAACCAATGATGTAGCCTAGAATTCACTACAAATAGCCCAAGGCACACTAACACATCACTCATCTTGAACTAGCACTCACCCAAAGTGTGTAAGGGTACTAGGTCCCTCTTTAGAGTTTTTTTCTAGAATGTTAGCATGATTGAGTATGTATATATTCAGATTCATAATAGATAATAAACAATCCACAATGCATAAACTAGATCTAGATCTAAACCATATGAAAGATTGACTAAACAATGACTATAATGAGATTTACCATGCAAGAACCATATTCAGTCACATCTAACACCAATATCTAGCCAATATGATCCATTATATTAAATGTAAAACACAAAAGCTTCATACATCATAATAATGTCACCATGAGTCATGCATGCATGAAAAAAACCAACAACATAACTCTATAATCAAACAAGATATCAACCGGATCTCTAAACCATGCAAATCAATAATACATATATATATAGGGGTGGGAATTTCCTTCACCACCCATGCACCTTTAAAAATAGGCTACATGCTAATAATAACCACGTGCCTTTATAAGAGAATAAAAAACATGCACTTTTAAAATAGAAAAGTTAAATCAAGTATAGATCCTATTATTAATAGTGCTAATAAAAGGACATTTAATCAACTTCTTGTTGATGTCATATCAAACCAGGGGTGTGTCTAAAGCTATATGCAACAAGAGTACTTTAACCGATCTAGTAGTTGACTGTATTTATTTTTGTATTTTCTGGGGATCTCTTTAATGTCTTAAGGACTTCTTGGTAAAACCTTATTTAAATCAAACTATGAAAACTTGCTAAAAGTAAACACACTGAAAGCTTTGTTGAAAGGAAACACACTGTGCAGAATGGAAACACACTTGCTGTTGAAAATAAACACACTTGCTTCTGAAAGTAAACACACTTGCTTTTGGAAATAAACACACTCAATTTAGAATGCTTGAAAACAATTGCAAGAAATATAAGAATCTATCTAAACACCTGCAGGAACAAGTATACAACAAAGTTTAACTGGAAAGAATTAAAACAATACAAAATTAATAGATCTAAGCTATTTGCTGAAGAAATATAAATACCAAATAAATGAATATCCTGGTCCTCGGGGAGTGGGCCCGCTCTCCTCCTCGAATCAGGATTTAACAACTCAAAATTCTCTCAAATAGAATGGCTATTTTATTGATAAAACATTCAAATTACAAACGTACTGATCCGAGTACTTAGTCTATTTCTCTTCTCTTTTTTCTATTTCTATATCATTCTATATATCTATATATTATATATCTATCTATATCTATCTATACAGTCTACTTTTATATACATTTTACAATCACAATTGTCTCAATGATTCTGATGAAATCAAATCATGCCTGTAATAGATGCCGAGTCGATTGTGGTTGATCGATATAGTAGAGGATAACTCTCCTCGATCTACGTTCAAAATCTTCTCATCCTTCCTGATTGAAAGGGTCATAGATGCAAAATCTCTAGATGTGGTTTAAAATAGATAACTCCCATCGGTTCCAAAACTTTGAGAAAGTTCCAAACCATAGGAAATTGTTAAGGATCAAAACCATGAGAGTTCCGAGCTATCCCCAGGAGTTCCGAACTAAGTCCAAAATTTCTGAACTAAATACTGGAGTTCCGGAACTAAGTCCAAAGTTCTGGAACTAAATGATGACTGTGTGATGGAGTTCTAACTAGCTTGGAAGTTCCGAACTAAGTTGTGTGGAACAAATGTTGCTGAAAACATACTGAACGCTTCCTACTTCATTTCCTCGACTGAATTAGACCTACTTTATTACAAAACTAAATTCAAACACACACTTGTCAGGAATTCTAGAGCTTTTAACATTAGAATCACAATCAATCAAAAGATAAACAATTACATCCTAACTCATATCAGATCAACTAAAAGTCACACAATGCAATCAAACTTAATCAAAAGGAGAGTAAGATGAGATCATATATTATACATTAATCGACATATTCTAGCCTCATCATTTCCCCCAAACTTACTTGTTTGTAAGTCCCTTTACAAACTTCATTCTTCAAAAGTGGGGTTATAAGTTCTACATTCCATTTGATTGCTTAGATCAAATGGCTGAAACTAGATTTTCCAATGTTTAAACTTGGATGTACTGTACCCTACTCCTTTCTTCTTTTCCTCTCCCACTGTTCAAATTCAGTAGGGTCTTGAGGTTCTCTGTTTTTCCAAGGAGACATGGGGGTGAGAAGTAGAGGGGGCCTTGTTCACATTCCCATCCATATTTTCCCGTAGGTTTCATTGACTTGGGGAATTATTGTGCATAATGCTTTTTCCCTTTCTAAACTCCAGATCAGATTTGTTGGGAAATTACTTCCCTTCTTCTCAAAGAAACAGTAAGGAGTTCCCACCTCTTTGAGCATCCTTCATAAATATCTTCAAAATTTTCCTCCTCATAGGAGGTGAAGGCATCAATACTCTTTTGCAGAATGGCAAGATAATGTGTATTGAATCTCTCATCAAAGGCATGAGTTCTAAAATGTGAGAGGAAGGTAGAGGGTTTACCATAATGAGCTCTCATACAGAGACCTATTGAGCTGGATTTCAATAAAAATTCAGATTCCCTTTCCTTCCATGCAATTTGGTTTTGCAAAACAGAGACAAATGCATTGAGTTGGCTCTCCCCTACATACAAGTTGATCATAAATCCTGTGTTTTTCTCTAGCATAAAATTGCAAAGATAAAATTCACACAGAAGATTTTTCTACTCAGGGCTATGGAGAGAGAGTAAGCTGCCATGAATTCAGATTCATCTTTGAGTTCATGTGGAAGCCCACATGCAATTCTTGATAGCAATGCTAGAATGAATGAACTGCTCTTCTAAAAACACACTATATGCAGAGAGGGCCTCCTAGTAGGCAAGTAATTTCTCACTCATAATACAAACCATATGAATTTTGGCAAGACATTTATATTTATTTCCTTCCTCCTTATAAAAATTTTTCTTCCCATTCCTTTCTTTCCTTCATCTCTTCCTCCATCTTGGTCTTTAATTCTTCATTTAATGTTTTGGCTTCTCTGAGCTCCCTGCAAGTATCATTCCATAGTTGTTTGAGAGGAAAATAGGTCAACTCAGTCTGTGCAGAGACTGTGGACACAACACTCTATTTTCTAGAAGCCTGAAATTCTTCCTCTTTTTATCATCAGTTTCTTGGTTGCTGATAATTCCTCGCCTCCCTATGCAGCTGAGTTGTTAGCTCTTCAATGAGCATCTCCCTTTGTTCCAACTTGAGCTTGAGGAAATCCAATTCCTCATCTTTTTCTCTGATAATGAGCTCTGCTCTAGACAAGAACAAAGCCTGTTTAACTTGTTGTCTTTCTTCTTCCTCTGAAATTATTTGAGGAGTTGGGCATTCTTCCTCTATCAAAGGAAATTTTCCTTTTCTTATCCTGGATGCCAACTCTTCTTCTTCATGTGGCACTGCTGATGGTTCAACCAATTCCTAAAAATCTTGATCTTCAAATCTCTCTCTCCTCTATCCATTTCAGCTTGACTTGGCTCAGAGGAGTCATGGCCATGCTACCCAAAATGTCAGCAGCTTCTTCTTCCATCCTTTCCTACTCACTCCTTTCTTCTGGGGTTTCCCTTGACCTCTTATGAATTTTTCTTATCTGGGGAAGTTCAACATGCCCAATAGTGAATTTCCTTCTAGAGCTTCTTCTTACTATTCTTTCTTGCTCTTGTGTGGGTGAGCTATCACCATCAGAGATAGATATTGGCTCCCCTAAAGCTGCTGTAGAAGAAGGAATTTCCTTCACAGGTACAGCTCTGTTGTTTTTATCTTTCTCACCGACCTTCTTTTTTTTTGGTATGTTTTCTCTTTCCATTTCCCTCTGTCCTTCTACAGGGGCATCAATTTCTAGATTAGCTGAAGGAGAGAATGGGGCTGGAATTGTTCTTCTGATAATATTAGGGTTTTTCTTGAACTTGCCAAGAAACTTGTCCCAAATTTCTTCTCCATTCTTCTTTGACAGGAAATGGTGTTGGCATATCAAATGAATTAGACCATGATGCCTAATTGTCCCAACACCCCAGGAATACCTCTGAGCCATGGTCTGAATGGAATAAAAAAGAAACCCTGGAGGTTTATTATGTATTCAGGTTTGGTGGCTCCATACTTCAGATATATGAGCATTTTTAAGACTTCTTTTCCCATAGACCCAAACTGACCATCACAGGTTAAATATTTTACTATCCAAAATGCTACCCTATCAAAGGGTTTGGGAAAACTAGCCCTTCTAACCCCTTTTATGATTTTCTTTGTATTATAGATGTACTAGGGTTCAGCTTTCTTCTTCTTGTAGTAAGACTTCAACCAGTTCTTTCAAAGTCCCTCGCAGTTAGGGGACATGCACAATGGGCACTCTAGACACATTACTTACAATATTTACAGAAAAAGGAATAAAGACATTTCTCACCTTTGTTCTAGATTGTTCTAGGTTTATGATGAATTCTCTTACCAATTCATCATTATGCCTTGAAAATTTCTTCAGGAATTCAAGCCATCCTGCATGCTCAAAGATGGATGCCACTTCTTCATCTGCGAGCAACTGGGAATCATCCTCTGTTCATATTTCTTCTTAATCCCCATATCGGCTTGAGTTCTGTCTCTTTTGATTTTGTGTGAATTGGTTGTAGGCCCTTTTTTCTTAGCTACTAACTAACTTGGCTATGGAACCTCTGCTTTTAGCTATGAACCTCGCTATTAGCTACGGAACTTCTAAATTCTCTATTCTTTGCTATGGAATACAAACTCAATTCACTGCTCCTTCCTCAAAATATCTCTACAACTTATTTCACTTGATTTTTGCAATAATGATTACTAATGATAACCATGCCACCACTTATTCCATCCAAATCAATTTCATGATTACACACTTGTAATCATAATGTATAAATAGATGACTCATCATACCTACTTTTAAATTAAGTCACATCACACATGCAAACATTTAATCAACCCTAAATGAGTTAAAAGACATAATTACCATCCTTGATGATGTAATCCTTTTGCTATGATGACTCATCATTCCTACAAGTGGAACAAAACATGATTAGATAAGACAACTAGAATTCAAAAGAATTCCTTTATTTGAACTAGCCAAAAAGAGGTCAACCGCCATTTGCTTGGTTTTCAATTGACCTTTGAGAGAATTTTTTTTTTTTTTTAATTTTTTTTTTTTTTTGGGGAGAAAATGCCATTTGTTGGTTTTCATCTTCTTCCCTTTATTCTAGATCTATCATCTAGTTATTTGATCATTTGGAAGAACTGTTCTTCCATATGATCAAATTCTTTGTCTCGCTTCAATCTTCCTCAAAAATTCATCCTTAGTGGGAGGCTTCCTATAGAGTTTCAGCCTATGTCCATTGACCAAGAGTGTTCTTGCTGCTTGCCATCAATGGGAAGTAACTGAATAGAACCATTGTCAAATATCTGTTCAATCTGATAGGGTCCCAACCATCTGGTTCTCAATTTTCCCTTGAACTATTGGTACTTAGAATCAAACAACAATGCCTAGTCTCCTACTTTGAATTGTCTTTTCTTGATATGTATGTCATGCCATTGCTTCCTTTTCTCTTGAATCATCTCTGTCTCTACTGAAGTGCTTCCAACCTTAATTCATCCAACTCATTGAGTTGAAGGATTCTTTCTTTTTGAGCTGCATTCAACTCAATTCCCACCTTCACTATTGTCCTCAATGTCTAAGTTCAAATTCTATAGGCAACAAGGGATTTTTCCCATAGACTAATTCATATGGTGAAAACCCTATTGTAGTTTTCCAAGTTGTATTATAAGCCCAAACAACTTCAGGTAGTCTCTTTACCCAATCTTTTCTCCCAACTTCAACCATTTTGGTAAGGATGTTCTCCAATTCTCTGTTTGTTACTTCAGCTTGTCCATTTGACTATGTGGGTGGTAAGGAGATGACTTCCTATGATTGATTTGGTAATACCTTGTGAAAGCTTGGATCATATTAGACATGAATTGTGGTCCCTGATCTGAAACTATGCTCCTCGGTGCTCCAAACTTTATCATAATTTTGTTCCAAAGGAAATCAACAACTACTTTCTCAAAGGCATTTGTCAATGCCTCGCACTTCTACCCATTTTTCACATAGTCAAGACATACAAGAATATATTCCTTCCTCAGTGAAGGAGGATTAAAGGGACCAACAAAATCCAATCCCCATCTCTCAAATGGTTCAACCACAACTTGAGGCTGAAGAGGCATTTCATTGGTGAAAGTTGGTTGTCCCATCCTTTGACAAGGATCACACCTCTTGATATATCTTTTCACATCCTTGTACAGAGATGGCCAATAATAACCAGTGCCAAGTATCTTATGAGTTGTTCTTTTTACTAAATAGTGTCCTCCACTTGGTTCATCATGACATGCTCTGAGGATGTCAAAGATTTCATCCTCTCTTACACACCTGCACAAGACAAAATCAGACCACACTTAAATAGCATTCCATTTAACCATTTGAATTGTGCACTAGTTTTAATTAACTTCTTTATTTGTTTCTTAGTGAAAGAAGGAGGAAACTTCCTGTTGCAAGATAATTTTCCATATCAGCAAACCATGGTGTACTTGCTGAGATTGCAAATAGTTGTTCATCTAGAAAGTTATCCTCGACTGATCTTCTCCCCTGTGGGTGGTTAGTCTTGACAAAAAATCAGCTACCACATTAGATTTACCTGGATTGTCCACAATGGTAATATCAAATTCTTGCAAAAGTAATAACCATCTAATGACTCTTCCTCCAAACCACTAGGTTTGTTCATTAAATACTTAATTGTTGAATGATCTCGTGTGTACAAATATCTTGTAGACTTATAATGTAATGTCTAAATTTATTGATTGCATAAATCACAACAAGAAATTCCTTTTCAGTGGTGGTGTAATTCTTTTCAGTGGGAGTAAGATTCTTGCTAAGATAGTAAATGGCATACATCTTTCCTTCCTCATCTTTCTGTCCCAATACTACACCAATGGAATAATTTGAGGCATCTGTTTGGATATGAAATGGATTTTCCCAATTAGGACCTCTCAATATTGGGGCACTGATTAATTTGTCTTTAATTTCTTCAAAAGCATGCTGACACTTTTCATCCCAAAGAAATTCACAATCCTTGGTTAGAAAATTAAACATGGGGGCAAAATTTTACTGAAATATTTTATAAAGCACCTATAGTACCCAACATGCCCTAGAAATGATTTGATATCTGTGGGGGTCTGAGGAATAGGTAAATCTGAAATGATCCTAATTTTGTTTGATCCACCTGAATTCCTTTTTTTGAAATATGGTGTCCTAATACAATTCCCTCATCCACCATCATCAAACATTTTTCATCACTAAGAGACAGTTGTGTTGTTCACATCTTGTTAACACTCTATCCAGATTTCTCAAAGCATCTTCAAATGTATCTCCATGTATAATGAAGTCATCCATATATACTTCAACACAATCATTTGTTAGATCAACAAAGATTGCAAGTACAACTCTCTAGAAAGTTACAGGAGCATTGCATAAACCAAATGGTAACACCCTATAGGAAAAGGTTCCCCATGGACATGTAAATGTAGTTTTGTCCTGATCTTCAACAACAACTCTTGATCTGATTGTACCCACTAAAGCCATCCAAGAAAGAAAAGTATTGTTTACCTGAAAGGTTATCTAGGACTTGATCTATGAATGGTAAGGGAAAATAATCTCTCATTGTGGCTTTGTTTAGTTCCCTATAGTCAACATATTCTCCATTTTCCATTCTTTTTGGGAAAATTACACAAGAGGAGATACCCACTGCTATCTCGAGATAGGGTAGATGAAACCTACTTGTAATAGTTTTTCAATTTCTTGTTTGACTATATCCCTTAAAGTCAAGTTAATCCTTCTTTGAGGCTGCCTAACTGGTTTAATGTTTTCAATATAGATGTGATGAGTGTAGATACTTGGATGAATCCCCTTCATATCTTTGTAATCCCAAGAAAAATATTTAGTATGATTTTTTAGAACATCAAACAATTTAGCTTCTTCATCCTCCTTCAACCAACTTGTTAATGTTTAAAGTTTTACCTGTTGAATTTCAACATGCTTGGTTCCAATATGTGATGAACTGATTTGTGGAAAGGGTTTCATTAAAGTATTTAATGGACATGCATGTGGTAACAACATATGGTATGTAGCAACATCTCCAAAAGTTCCTTGAGACAAAATACTGAAAAAGGACAATAATGAGAATTATGATACTTATCTCTTTGCAGCAGCCAATTCCTCATCACTGCTACTTTCCAGAAATTCTTCACCACTTCCTGATGTACTTGAAACTGAAGCTACTGATTCATCCTCTCCCCATGAGAAATCTCATTCCTCCGGAGTGAAATCATTTTCAATCAAAGAGAACTATTGTTGTCGTGGTTCCGAACTAAATGTGGTGGTTCCAAACTATAGTTCGTAGGTTCCAAACTAAGTTCATGCGGTTCCGAACTAAGTTCATGGGTTCTAAACTAAGTTCATGGGTTCCGAAAACTAAGTTCACGGGTTCCGAACTAAGTTCACAGGGTTCTAAAATTTTTGATTGCTCAAGACAAACAGTTCTCATCCAATGGTGGATTAATCATCTCTTCTACTTCTCTTACATGATCCTACAATGTGATCATAGCCAAAGAAGACAAATTTTTCTTATTAGTTTCAGGAGAATCAACCCACAATTGTTCATGATTGTCAGTAAAAGGTCATGTAGTAGGATATAAGGAAATTTGTTTAGAGTTCTTACCATTCGAGATTGTCATATCACCTCGACCTCGCAATCTATCAAAGCAAAAATCGAGCTAACCATGGTCTACCCAAAATAATGGGATAACCCAATGTTTTACCTTTTGGCTCATAGTATAAGGAAGTCAACTAGATATTCCCATGACTCCACCATAACCGCCACATCTTCAATAATTCCTTCTAGGTTTTACTACAAATCGATCTCGCCATCTCGCAATATGGTATTAGTAGGTTGATACCCATTAATGGTAATGTTTTCATAGTATCCACTGTCATTACATTGATAACAGCTCCCAAATCTATCAAAACATTATGTACATCCTTATTTCCTATAGAGACAAAAATAACAGACTTCCAGATCTCCGTATTTGGGAAGTAAAAGTTTTCCTACTAATAAATCAACAAGTTTCCCATCTACTTTGATAGTCTTGGGGTACTGTTTCTTCCTTCCAGATTTTTCATACATAACATTTTGATTAATTTGTTCAATTCTAGAATATCTTTAATTGCTTGTAATAGTGGTATTTCAATATTCAATTTCCTTAGTTCCTATGTACCAATTCGTACTCTTTGATTTCTATAGCTTCTTTTTAATCTCTCTCGAAAATGGAGTCTCAGTAGTGTTGCTATCTGGCTCCTTTTCTTTTCTTTCTATATCCTCTTTTGGAACAACAATACTAGGGATTTCATTTTCTTCTATCATTTCAATGATTATAAGGGGTGGACTATTAATGATTTTCCCAGATCTAGTTTGAATATCCTTACAATCCATAACGATGTAAATCAACTAATTTTTCTAGTTCTGTTCCATAAACAGAGTTGTTTGTTTGTTTCTTGGATTTGCTACTGGTTGTGCTGGCATTTGTGTTTGGACTACATTCTCATTTTGTGAATTTTGTGCAGGGATCCCATGATGGCCTGTTGATTCTGATTTGGATATGTTCTTCCTTGGGAATAATTATTAGGGTTCCATCTAGGTTGTGACCAAGCATAAGGATTTCCTTGACCAGCCCATGGTTGTTGATGTCCCTGAGCATACCAAGCTTGATTTTCCCAATCTTGAGGGTTCCAAGTTGGTTGAGGTACCCAAGGTGGTTGTCCCCAATTTTTGGTACTACTTGAGCAGCCCATGGCATCGTCCATGGATTAGGAACTGATCTTGGCATAAACTACCCTTGTTAGGTTGTCTCTCAAAAAAATTCAATTCTTCTATTATAGATGAGGCACTGGTTTGTTTAAGCTGATTTTTAATAACAGAAGTAAAGAACAAACATCAGTATCATGTTCTTTAGATTCACAGATAAGACACATTTCTATTTTATCCAAAGGATAGTCTCTTAATGCATGCTTCTTCCTACATCTAGGACAATACATAGCCAATGGTTCAGTTTTGGAATTTTCTTTAGCTTGTAATCCATCCATAGTAGAGGTTAATTGCACTAAAATGTCTGTTTTAAAGTTTGCTAACTCATCCATTAGTTTGTTCATATCTGGATTCAGACTTTTCACTGATTTTCCTTTTCTAGGTCCACCTCTCATTCTGGAATAGCTTCTACAAATCTCTTTAATTCCATTCATTCTTATCTGATCAATGTCTCCACCTCCTATCAAGTTAAGGGCTTCTCTAGATTCATCATCCAAACCTTTAAGAAAAATGGTTTTACTTAACTCCTCTTGTAAGCACAAATCCACATCTTTTGCTAACAAAGAGGAATCTATCTAAATAGTCTTCTATGTTTTCATCATCCTCCTACTTGATTTTGAAGAATTCTTCCTTCCTATTTCTCCCTCTACAATAATCCTAGTATTTATCTAGGAAGGCAGTCTCCATTTGTGCCCAAGTGCTAATAGAGTTGGATGGTAATCCCATGAACCACCTCATTGTTGCATCCTTCAAAGTGGATGGAAACAACTTGAGTTTTTTATTATCTATTTTATAATCATAGGTCTGACATAGTACCTTGAATTCAAATAGAAATTGGTCAGGATCTTCAGATGACATCCCTCTAAAGGTGGGTAAATGTGCAGGTGAGATATTTTTCATTGATGTGTCATCATCTCCCAATTGATTGGATAGGTAAAGGTCCTATCAAGTTCTCTCTCAACTTCTCATGTGCCATTTTAAAAATATTTTCTAAATTTTCCTCCCAATCAATGTGGTAAGTGGTATGCCTTGGGGAAGGTGAAAAATCAGGAGTAGGAGGTTGACTACTCAATTGAGAATCAAAACTTACCCTAAATGGATCTTGGGTAATAAGCCTTCTCCTAAAAGTTCCACTCCCTTCAGGTGACTGATCTAAGAATTCCAAAAATGGCAATTTTGTTTCTTGTCTGACAGGGGATGATGGTGCCTCCAATTCTTGATCAATTTCCTTACTTTGACTAGAGGATGTTATGAATTCTTGTGAAGATGTTTTTGGGAGGAATCTACCCTGTGAGTCTCTTGGTCTACTCATATATTTTGTGATATAGTAGGGAAGATCCTTCAACTACTAGATGTATGTTTTGTTGCTCTTGCTAACACTTAATTAGAAAGTTCCAACTAGTGTTCCCTGGAAATGGTGCCAAAAATGATGGGTGTCATCATTCCCTTCATTTAATCAACTTCTTGTTGATGTCATATCAAACCAGGGGTGTGTCTAAAGCTATATGCAACAAGAGTACTTTAACCGATCTAGTAGTTGACTGTATTTATTTTTGTATTTTCTAGGGGATCTCTTTAATGTCTTAAGGACTTCTTGGTAAAACCTTATTCAAATCAAACTATGAAAACTTGTTGAAAGTAAACACACTGAAAGCTTTTCTGAAAGGAAACACACCATGCAGAATGGAAACACACTTGCTGGAAAATAAACACACTTGCTTCTAAAAGTAAACACACTTGCTTTTGGAAATAAACACACTCAATTTAGAATGCTTGAAAACAATTACAAGAAATATAAGAATCTATCTAAACACCTACAGGAACAAGTATACAATAGAGTTTAACTAGAAAGAATTAAAACAATACAAAATTAATAGATCTAAGCTATTTGCTGAAGAAATATAAATACCAAATAAATGAATATCCTGGTCCTTGGGGAGTGGGCCCTTTCTCCTCCTCGAATCAGGATTTAACAACTCAAAATTCTCTCAAATAGGAATGGCTATTTTATTGATAAAACATTCAGAATTACAAACGTACTGGATTTGAGTACTTAGTCTATTTCTCTTCTCTGTTCTATTTCTCTATTTCTATATATCTATATATATATATATATATCTATCTACTGCAGTCTACTTTTATATACATTTTACAATCACAATTGTCTCAATGATTCTGATGAAATCAATCATGCCCATAATAGATGTTGAGTCGGATTGTGGTTGATCAGATAGTTGTAGGATAACTCTCCTGGATCTACATTCAAAAATCTTCTCATCCTTCCTGATTGAAAGGGTCATAGATGCAAAATCTCCGATGTGGTTTAAAATAGATAACTCCCATCGGTTCCAAACTTCGAGAAGTTCCAAACCATAGGAAATTGTTAAGGATCAAAACTCATGAGAGTTCCGTGAGCTATCCCCAGAGAGTTCCTGAACTAAGTCCAAAATTCTGAACTAAATACTCGGAGTTCCAAACTAAGTCCAAAATTTCAAACTAAATATCGAGTTCTCGAACTAAGTCTAAAGTTCCGTAACTAAATGATGAAAGTTTCTAAATGATGAAATGATGATGAGTTCTTAAACTAGCTTGAAGTTCTAAACTAAGTCATGTGTAGGAACAATGATGTTGCTCAAAAATCAATACATATAAACATTAATTGCTTTATGACCTCACTTCTTCTTCATTTCCTCGATTGATTAGACCTCACTTTATTATTACAAAACTAAATTCAAACACACACACACTGTCAGAATTCTAGAGCTTTTAACATTAGAATCACAATCAATCAAAAGATGATGACAATATTACATCCTAACTCATATCGATCAACTAAAAGTCACACAATGCAATCAAACTTAATCAAAAGGAGAGTAAGATGCACACGATAAGTCCTCATGATATTGATAGAATGTAATCATAAAGGTTTTGTATATGTGAGATCATATTGTTTGTATCGGTGAATTGTAAAATTACAAGAAACTATTATGCAATTAGTTTGTGAAGGCCGAGGAGTGAAGTGGAAGTCTTGGGTAAAAGCTTATGTGAAATTCTCAATATATAGGCAATGCTTTATTTCGAGTGGGGTTTTTTCCTTCGAGTTTCCCCACTATAAATATGGTGTTTTGTGTCATTTACATTTTTTATTTACTTTTTGTTCATGGTTTGTAATATACGAGACCATATCATCTCAATCCTTGTTTAACCACCGTACTTTATAATCTATAATCTTTGCAATTATATTTTGGATTTATAATTTTTTAATTATACATTCTTGTTAATTCCCTAACAGCTTAACTTCTTATGGGTGTTATTTTGGTTTTATAGTCACAAATTAAATGAATTGAATGTTTTGTTAAAATTTTAATAGACAACGATGATTCAAACCCCTCTCGGTGTCCTAATTTCCAAAACTTGTCACCTTAATCCTCTTCTACATGTTATTCCTCCTCACAAAATGCTACTTATCCTTAGCATCATCAACCTTCTTCCACCTTCATGTAAGTGTCAAAAAACTGAAGCTTTAGGATAGTTTTGAACTCAGTTTATCCATTTCCCTTGATGTTTTGCATGCCCTTTCCCGATCTTATCATATTTTCGTAATCATTTTTGTGGATATTGTCTCCTCCTACATGACTTTTGGTATCATTTCAAGTGCATACTTTCTATTTTTTTTTCTTATGTGGTTAGCTCTACATGTTCTCATTCTCATATTATATGTATTCCTTGTGAAATTATCATATGCGCCTCCAAAATATAATAGTTCATGAATACATATTATCAAGTCCTTAAGGACTTAAAGAATTAAGAATACAAAACTTGGTTCCAACATAGACAGATGGCATTTTTCCATTTTTGAATTTTAAATTGATGGAAGGTTCTAGATAATGGGTTAGGATTAATAAATTAGGATTAAGTGGTGTTTAAGGGATGATTTATGTGGGTGGTAGGTGAGGCATAATTATAGAGGTGGTTAGGTTAGTTAATTAGATTTAGTATTAATTAACTATGTTTTAGAATAGATTTGTAGGAGGAGGTTAGCTAGGGTAGGTGAGCTAGGAATTTTAAATTCCTAGAAATGTTAAATGAGGTTTATAGGGCATTATGAGGGATGAAATGGTGATTAATTTTGGGATTAAGAACCAAGAGTATGAGATGGGATGTTAGTAATGTGGGATAAGGGTAAATGAATAATATAATGGTCATATTAGGGTGATTAGAAGTTTATTAGTTAGTGTAAGGGTTTATCTTAATTGGTTAGGGAGGTGGTATAAATGTGTGAAATTGGGTTTATTGGTGATGATTGTGGCATAATTTAGGTTTAGTTAATATGTTGAAATTTATGATGTATACATTTCCCCCTTTTTAAAGGGCCATTGTGATGATGGGGCCAACTAATTAATTTATTAGAATACACCTTATATGTGGATGATGATATATTATTTGACATGGATGTTTTATGGATGTTGTTCAGACATGTGATTTGGATATTATGAGTTGATCTAGAAAATGGATATTATTTGATGATGATATAGTTGTTGATTAAAAATGCAAATGATGTAGTTGTTACTTCGATGTTGTTGTGATTCATTTATATAGTTGGTTTTGTGATTTTATTTATATCATATTGGATGTTCTGATATGGCCATGAGGCCGAAGGAGGTATTTGTATTTTATCAGGTTAAAAATATCACAACAAAACATCAGGGGATCGGAGACCAACCAAAATGGAATTCTAGGTGAATTCAACAAGGTCACCATGGCAACTCATTTTATTGTGTTGTGTGTTGTATTTTGTTAGGGATTCCCATGGGGGATTACCTTTACATGTGACCATGGGTATCATGTATTTTATTGATGTGGTTAATTTTTATTATTGTTGTATGTATTTTATTAGTAATGTGTTCCTTTCTTTTAATTAATTAAATTGTGATAGATTAATGTGAGAATCATATGATTAAAATTTAAATAAATTAAATTGGGATATGGGAAAGTAATTATAAGAGTTGTTGGTTGTTTGTATTTAATTTGTAAGGGATGTGTAAGTTGTGTAAGAGCTTGTGTAAGTCATATTTTGGAGTAAGAAATACTCCACCTCCATGGAAATTCGAATTTGTCCTTGGGGGCTATTTTTGGAGGCTTGTGGGACAAGTAAAACTTGTCCCATGCCTCTAAATTTAATCTACCAACCATACTTATGGATGGAGATGTGATTTGTGACTTTTATAATGAATTTTATTAGTCATGTTGCTTGTTTTGGATTGCACTTTCTTACATTTTAATTAATTTTTGTCCCTTGAGGTGTGGGATTTTTAGAGTGTGCAAGTAACTTGTCATATTTTTCACCCACCTCTTTATTGTGCTTGGGAGAATGGAGTTTGTCTTTTGTGTTTGAATTTGGAGGATGTGTGATGTGGCATCCTACATGGATCCACATCATCCTCTTCTCTCCCTCTTCTATTTAATTCAAACTCTTTCCTTGTTTTTGGGTTGTTGAATCATTTTGCAACTTCCTTGGGGCACATTTTTCTTGTGTGGAGCTCTTGTTTTTGGAGGAAGTTGGAGAAAGCTTTGCATGCTTGGAGTTTGTTGTTTTGGACTGTGTTTTGGCATTTGAAGCTTGTTGTTTGGAGACAAAAGTAACCATGGAGAGGTAGGAATTTAACTCTCTTTTTATATGTTGTCATTTTCTTGTTGTGTTGTGTGGATAGTGCATGCTTTGTTTTATTTGTTGGTTGGTTGGGTAGACTGCCATAGGGATGGTGTAGGAGAAGGCTATGGGGAATCCATGTGGGGGGCATAAGGAATGCCATTGGCATCAGAATTTTGTGGAGGGAGTTTGGGTTTGGGATCCACCATGGAAAATAAATAGCTTGCATTTCTTACTTTGTGGGGGCATAAGGAAATCATGGGGGCATAAGGAGGGATTTGTGGGGGCATAAGGATGTGTGTGATGAATTATTTTGGTGGTTTTTTTATTGGTGGATGCCCAATTCCCAATTGGGAGGCATAAGTAGCTTCCCCCATAGACCTTGCTCCTTTGGCTTGCATGATCAAGCCTGAGTTCTATTTTGAAATGTTTTAAATGTAGTTGTGAACTGTTGTTTTTGTGTTGAATTGTGTTTTTATAAAAAGAAATGTGTATGTGAAAGAATGTTGTGTGTTGTGGAAGCCAGTTGTTTCCATGGGTTGAATTACACCTCTTATTGTATTTTGGTTGGGGCTCGGGGCCAATGATGAAGGAAGGATTCTCCTTTCATTGGATGTCTTGGTTGGGTGGAGAGCGTTGCCTTTCCCCCTCTTTTGTTGTGATCAACTTGGAGAAAGAGAAAATGTGCATGTTGTTGTCCTGGAGAGCAAGGAAAAATGTAGTTTGATAGTCCCTTGTGAAAACACATTCATTTGTAATCCTTTCCCACATGATGTGGATGAAATTGTAATAGTTATGTTATGGAGAAATGATGTTGTAATTGATTATAAGAATGTATATTTGAATTGAGAAAGACATTTACATTCTTTGTTTGTACATTGGAAAGAAATAAATTGAATGTTGTTATTGTTTTCCAACGTTGAAATATGTAAAGTATATGATTGGAATTAATAAAGAATTGAAATACCTTCTCTTATATGCATTGTTGAATTAAATGCAATGTTTCATTGTATGTATGAAAAGAGATAGTTAGATCTCTGTTTGGAAGGAAGAAATGCACGTGGAAACAATGTTGTATTTTGTATTTTTTTTTTATTGTGTAAAAATGAAAGTTAGTATTTGCTTTTGATTTAGAATGGTTTTTTGTAAACAATTGAATGCATTTGATTAGTTTAGAAATGAAATTCCAAACTTGAATGATAAAATTTGTTATACAAATTTAAAAGAAATTGATCTCTTGTAAATATTCAAAACTGACAATCAAACTTAATAAAAATGCACATTTGGACCTGCACATTTAAATCAATTTGGAAACCTTAAAATTTAACATGATACATTAGCATGGAACTCATATTGACAAAGAAAACTTAAGGAAATAATTTAACCATTGCAAATTTGAACACAATCCCTTCCTCACCGTTTTTTATCATTTGTTGGAAAAATTCAAATTTAAATCAATTGAACAAATTTAACTTCCTAAACCTTTCAAATCCTTCCTAGAGTAATTCTCCATGTCTATTTGGCATGTTGAGTGAAGGAGGAGATCCAATTTAATCAAATTTGAAAGTTAGAAATTACCAGTTGGCTAATTAAAATCCTGCAGATCATTTTTGCAAAATTGACCCTTAAACTTTATCAAAAAGTAAAATTTATGTTTCTTGTGCAAAGAGGGCATCGAGAGCTTTCCAAAAGTCCTCATTTTCCCAAAATTGAGCTTTCTAGCTCAAATTTATGGCACTTTGAAGTTTTTGTGCCTTGGCGGAAAATTTGGGAAAATTTTCCCTGGGGCCCATGACCCAAAAAAATTTCCCATCGGAAAATCCTTAGAAATTTTTTAAAAAAATTTTGGTTCAGAAAATTTTCATCTTTTCCTCCACCGCCCATACCAATCAATCATCAGGCTGCCATGTGTCCTCACGGGGCAGCGGCGGAGGCGTGACATCTTTTTTTCCCTTTTGACCTTTTTGAAAATTTTGGAAAAATTTTCCTTTTAGCCCCCGCCCCGGCCAATCACAGGCTGCCACGTGGCAGCTTTGGGTGCTAGCGGAGGGGGCGGACCCTTTTTTTTTTTTTAATTTTTTCCTTTGGAAATTTTTGAAAATTTCCCCATGGCCCCACACCCCCCCTCACCTTGGGAAAATTTCTCTCCATGGGCGTGTGGACTCCGCATGCGCCCTTTCACTTCTTTTCCCTTTCCCCTTTGGTGAAATTCACCAATTCTCACCCCCACCCCCCCCCTCTCCCTCTCTCTCTTCCCATGGATGATTGGAGTGCCTGTCCCCCCCGGTACCCACAGGCATGGGTGCATGGCGTGTTTTTTTTTTTCCCTTTGGGTGAAATGCCCCAAATTCTTCCACCGCTCCACCCTTCCCTTTTTCTTTCCCCGCTTTGACTCGATGGGTGAGGCACCACGTGTCCTTGGAGGACCCATGGAGGCACGGGAGAAAAATTTTAATTTCTCCCATGGGAAAATTTCTAAATCCCCCGACCCCACCCTACCAAAAGGGTTTTCCTTTCCCTCTTGACACGTGTCCCCTTGGGGAAAATTTGACCCCTAAACTCCACCTGACCATATCTTGAGTTTCTGAAGGAGTTAGGAGGACTTATTTATATCACTAGGAAAGGTGAGAAAATTTCCTATCCAATGGGAATGATTTAGGAAAATTTTGAAGCATTAAGTATGAGAAAAATCAAGTTGAAACTCTGAGCCTTGTTAGAGAGTGGGTATGGGGGTAAATTACTCCCTGAACCTAACTGAAACTTCTAACCCTAAAATTTGAACCATGTGAACTTGATATTTGTTAATGAAGGAAAAATATGTTCTAGTAATTTAGATTTTTCCAACCTAATAGGGTCAACTATTGTCTCTTAACTTGGTTGTGGACACTTCTAATAAAAAAAAATTATTCCATAATTTTCTAACTAACCCTAGGTTGTTTCTTGGGTCTCAAGTGGGTTGTTTTAATGGGCATCACACTTGGTATCAGAGTAGTGGTTCAAAAGCTTGGACCATTGGGCACACTAGAAAACTTGAGACATGAAACTTAAACCTAGCACACTTTTAAACCTAGAAAACAACTTAGCTAGAATTTGTATATTTTAGTAAACATGGAAGTTGTGTAAAACTTAGAAAAATAAACTAACTCTCACTTTGGTCTATGCAGGAGGCTCAGACGGAGTGAGAGGAACCTTCACAGAGACTCAGACTCACCACCACCACCACCACCACCACTAGATCAGGGTGTAGTAGCTATCCTACCTCAGATTCTATAGACCCTTCAGGATGTTAATGTCACTCTACGCGGAGGATTAGGAGGAGGACATGCAACTAGTCATGATAGAGCCCCTTCCATTGAGGGTCAGGTATCTCCTCGACCCAGCGAGGAGCATAGAGGAGAGAACTCCCATGTGGAGTCAGCCAGAGTAGAGTCACCACCTAGGAGACAGGGTGACAGAGTTCCAGAGCATAGAGAGAGGTCTCGAGCCCTAGGCTTAGGGATGAGCATGCAGAGAGACCTAGAGGCCATCGACCACAGCAATGATCACATCAGGGAGATCCTGAAGCTTCGGCCATCACATTACTCAAGGTGACATGGGTGGATTTTAGGTAGAGGCCTGGCTAGTGAGCTTGAGTGGTTGCTTCAAGCTTTTCCTTGTTCTAGCAACATGAAAGCTCATGTTGTGATCCATCTACTAGGGATGGAGCAGGAGTATGGTGGAGGATAGAGGAGCAGAAGCTCCATGTAGATTCAGAGATAGTGACCTAGGAGCTATTTGAGGAGAGATTCAGAGAGTAGGTATTTATCATGAGGTTCATCAGCAGAGGATCGATGAGTTCCATGACCTCCGACAGCATCTCTTTTCATTTAGCAGTATGAGAGTAGATTTCTAGGATCTACTCTAGTATGTAGAGTATATGCAGGATGAGTAGGTGTGGATTCATAGGTTCATCTAGGGCCTAAATTTAGATATTGGAGGTGTTGTGTGATCCACTACCCACAGACATTAGCTAGAGGCCATCGAGAAGGCCTATATTATAGAGGAGACTCGGGGAAAGACCCAAGGCTAGAGACCGAGTCCGAGCCACATACAGCAGATGCAGGATGGTAGATCGAGGGGGTCAGTACCCCTTCCTCATGGTGGCTAGGGTACAACATAGTCATCCTTTAGGCCACAGCAGCAGCAGCAAACAGTCCCACCCCACCTCATAGACCTCCACAGAGAGCTGATGCACAGAGAGGTTAGAGTATGGGGCCTCCTCCTAGGGGTCCCATTAGGACACAGGGTGGACCTAGAGCTCAGTCAGCGGGAGCTCACCATCAGAGAGACCTCAGTAGACCACAGCTAGATCATCAAGGTCCACACCACAGAGCTTCTAGGGCACCTACTTGGAGGTGCTACTCATTGGGGAGGATCAAGAGGATGTTTTGGTTGTGGAGTTACTAGACACTTTTGGAGAGATTTCCCACATAACCCTAACAACAAGGGTAAGGCATAGATTTCAGAGCCATTGTTGTGACATGGGACATAGCCACAAGATTTATGTAGTGGTTGAGAACCACCAGGTAGAGCATCAGAGCATAGTCATTGAGACCACAGTAGCATTGGTGGTATTCCTACCTCTGTATTGTTTGATTCTGTTCTTCTGATTCTTTCATTGCACCATCTTTAGTAGAGTGATGTAGGCTGGTGGTAGTTAGGTAGGGTCTTAGTTGGGATGTCGAGATGGCTTCTGAGCCAAGATCTCTATAGACTCCTTAGTTAAGGAGTGTGTAGTGGATTTGGACCTTTCACCACTACCTCAGATCTCTGTATCCTTCCTTTGGGCTCGTATGGAGTCATTTTGGGTATGGATTGGTTATCTACACATAGGGCTAGGATGGATTGTTATCACAAGACTATATCTTGTGCAGATGATTTGGGAGTTGAGTCGGTGATTTCAGGGGTCAGGAGACCCATTTCTATTCACACCATCTCTGCTATGTAGCTTAAGCGGTGTGTGTGATGGGGTTGTCAGATGTATGTTGTTACGTTAGTGTGACAGATCAGAGGATGGGTCTAGTGGACCATCACTAGATGATCATCCCATTTTGAGAGAGTTTTTGATGTCTTTCTAGGGGAGCTACCGGGGTTACCACCCCCACGTGAGATTGATTTTCATATAGATCTAGTTCTGGAGTAGAGCCTATCTCACGGGAACCTTATCGGATGACCACCCCGAGAGCTCTGTGAGCTCAAGTTGCAGCTTGAGGGCCTTTTGGAGAAAGGCCTTATCCATCCTAGTGTATCCCCTTGGGGTGCACCAGTGATCTTTGTGAAGAAGAAGGATGGATCCTTGTGGTTGTGTATTGATTACCACCAGTTGAACAAGGTAACGATCAAGAATCATTATCCTCTTCCTCGTATTGATGACTTGTTTGATCAAATGAAGGGAGCCACAATTTTCTCTAAGATTGATCTTAAGTCAGGCTACCATCAGTTGAGGATTTTGAGAGGTGGACATTCATAAGACCACCTTCCGCATGAGATATGGGCACTATGAGTTCACATAGTGGTGCCTTTTGGTTTGACTAATGCCCCCATAATGTTCATGAGTTTGATGAATGGGGTATTCAGACCTTCTTAGATCACTTCATGCTCATCTTCCTAGATGACATTTTGATATACTCACGTACACATGAGGAGCACGAGGGGCACCTTCGCCAGGTTCTTCAGTGTCTTCGTGAGCAGCAACTTTACGGGAACTTGGAGAAGTGTGCTTTCTTTCAGACAGAGGTGCAGTATTTGGGTCATATTATTTATGGGAAGGTATCACCATCGATCCTTCCAAGATTAGAGCCATTATGGATTGGCCAGCACCCACTACAGTGACCAAGGTGTGCAGCTTCATGGGATTAGCAGGATACTACTAGATATTTGTTCAGGACTTCTCTCGGATTGCACACCCTATCACTTCCCTTCAGAGGAAAGGGAAGAAGTTTTTTTGGTTAGAAAGATGTGAGCAGGCCTTTAGACACTGAAGGAATGCCTCACTACAACACCTATTCTTGTAGTGTCGGATCCACAGGGTGAGTTCTTTGTTTGCACGGATGCTTCTTTAGTAGGGCTTGGAGGTGTGTTGATGCAGGAGGGCAGAGTAGTGGCTTTTGAGTCTCACAAACTCAAAGATCATGAGCTTAATTATCCAACCCATGATCTTGAGCTTGCGGTAGTTGTGCATGCTTTGGTTAGATGGAGACATTTTCTTCTTGGTAGGAGATTCACACTCAAGACAGATCATTTGAGTCTTTGCCACCTCTTCACGCAGCCCAATCTCAACGCTCATCGCATGTGGCATTGGATGGAGTTTCTTTGTGAGTATGACATGGAGATAGAGCATGTGAAGGGGAAAGAGAATGTGGTAGTAGATGCTCTCAGTAGATGGAGACATGTGGCTATGGCCACCTCAGTGAGCACAATTTGTGGAGCAGGATTCTTCAGCAGCTTCCTCTTGATAACTTCTACATTGCAGTTCGAGTAGAGATCGAGTCACAGAGACCCCTTGAGGGGAAGTTTGATGGTTTTTCCTTAGAGGTAGATGGTCTTCTCGGCACCAGAGGCTTGGATATATGTTCCCAGAGATGGAGGCTTGAGGCAGACATCTTGGTAGAGGCACATCATGCACCCTATTCAGCCCATCCCGGGGTGAAGAAGATGCACGCCACCTTGAGATAATTTGTATCATTGAGAGGACTTCATCGAGATGTGGCTCAGTTTGTGTCATGATGTTTAGAGTGCCAGAGAGTTAATGAGCATCAACATCCAGCAGCCTTCTTTATCCTCATGCTATACTAGAATGGAAGTGGGACACCATTTCCATGGATTTCATTGTTGGGCTACTATGTGTCGAGATATCACCATGACGCCATTATGGTCACGGTTGATAAATTGACAAAAGTGGCTCACTTTTCTCTCAGTGAAGACCACTTACATAGCTAGAGTAGTGGCATGAGTATATTTGGATGAGATTGTCAGTTACATACATGGATTCCACAAGATCATTTGTGACCGCGATCCTTTATACACTTCACATTTCTGGACTACCATGCAGTATGTCCTCGGGATGAGGATCAACTTCAACACAACATATCACCCTGAGACATAGATGGATAGACCGAGTGGGTGAATCAGATTTTAGAGGATATGCTCAGGATGTATGTGATGGATCAATAGTCTAAGTGGGAGGAGTACCTATACTTAGTGGAGTTTTCCTACAATAATAGTTTTCAGAGTTCCATAGGCATGGCTCCTTTTCAGGATTTGTATGGTAGAGAGTGCAGGACACCTCTTAGCTAGGGACAGGTTAGAGGATAGAGTATCTCTTGGACCAGCTCTTCTATAGGACATGGAGCAGTAGGTAGTGTTGATCAGGAAGAGAGATTACAGGAGGCACAAGATAGGCAGAAGAAGTATGTGGATCAACATAGGATCGACCATAGTTTTGATGTGGGCATGAAGGTGTTCCTTCGTGTCAGGCCACACAAGAGCCCTATCCATTATGGAAAAGGTTCTAAGTTAGCTCCTAGATTCATTGGTCCTTTTGAGATCTTGGAGCATATCGGCCCTTTGGCCTACCATCTAGCATTGCCACCCAACTTGTCTCGCATACATGATGTGTTTTCATGTTTCAGTTCTCAGGAGATATATTGCAGATCCTTCTCATGTGTTAGATTGGACATCATTGTAGGTGTAGATCAGGGGGGCAGGTGATGGTGGAGCCCATTCACATCTTAGATCTAGGACCCTGGCCTTCGAGGTAGAGAGGTTGATCAGGTTCGGGTGCAGTGGGACAGATATGATGAGACTGCAGCTACATGGGAGGATGCTACTTCATTACGAGTTCAGTTTCCACATTTGTTCCAGTGACTTCCAGGAGGAAGTCGAGTCTAAGGGGAGGGGGATGTAGTGCCCACTTCCCTTTGACACCTTTTGATACTTATTTTGATATTGTGATTACATTATAGACATTATTATGTTTTGATTTAGTATGATGTTAGACATTGATCATGGATTATTGTTGATCTTGATTTGATTATGATGCATGATGATTATTAGAGACACCTTATATGTGGATGATGATATATTATTTGACATGGATGTTTTATGGATGTTGTTCAGACATGTGATTTGGATATTATGAGTTGATCTAGAAAATGGATATTATTTTGATGATGATATAGTTGTTAATTAAAAATGCAAATGATGTAGTTGTTACTTCGATGTTGTTGTGATTCATTTATATAGTTGGTTTTGTGATTTTATTTATATCATATTGGATGTTCTGATATGGCCATGAGGCCGAAGGAGGTATTTGTATTTTGCAGGTTAAAAATATCACAACAAAACATCGGGGATCGAGACCAACCAAAATGGAATTCTAGGTGAATTCAACAAGGTCACCATGGCAACTCATTTTATTGTGTGTGTGTGTTGTTTTTTTTAGGGGGATCCCATGGGGGATTACCTTTACATGTGACCATGGGTATTGTGTATTTTATTGATGTGTTAATTTTTATTATTGTTGTATGTATTTTATTAGTAATGTGTTCCTTTCTTTTAATTAATTAAATTGTGATAGATTAATGTGAGAATCATATGATTAAAATTTAAATAAATTAAATTGGGATATGGGAAAGTAATTATAAGAGTTGTTGGTTGTTTGTATTTAATTTGTAAGGGATGTGTAAGTTGTGTAAGAGCTTGTGTAAGTCAGATTTTGGAGTAAGAAATACTCCACCTCCATGAAAAATTCGAATTTGTCCTTGGGGGCTGTTTTTGGAGGCTTGTGGGACAAGTAAAACTTGTCCCATGCCTCTAAATTTAATCTACCAACCATACTTATGGATGGAGATGTGATTTGTGACTTTTATAATGAATTTTATTAGTCATGTTGCTTGTTTTGATTGCACTTTCTTACATTTTAATTAATTTTTCCCTTGAGGTGTGGGCTTTTTAGAGTGTGCAAGTAACTTGTCATATTTTTCACCCACCTCTTTATTGTGCTTGGGAGAATGGATTTTTGTCTTTTGTGTTTGAATTGGAGGATGTGTGATGTGGCATCCTACATGGATCCACATCATCCTCTTCTCTCCCTCTTCTATTTAATTCAAACTCTTGCCTTGTTTTTGGGTTGTTGAATCATTTTGCAATCTTCCTTGGGGGCGCATTTTTCTTGTGTGGAGCTCTTGTTTTTGGAGGAAGTTGGAGAAAGCTTTACATGCTTGGAGTTTTCTATTTTGGACTGTGTGTTTTGGCATTTGAAGCTTGTTATTTGGAGACAAAAGTAACCATGGAGAGGTAGGAATTTAACTCTCTTTTATATGCTGTCATTTTCTTGTTGTGTTGTGTGGATAGTGCATGCTTTGTTTTATTTGTTGGCTGGTTGGGTAGACTGCCATAGGGATGGTGTAGGAGAAGGCTATGGGGAATCCATGTGGGGGGCATAAGGAATGCCATTGGCATCAAAATTTTGTGGAGGGAGTTTGGGTTTGGGATCCACCATGGAAAAGAAATAGCTTGCATTTCTTACTTTGTGGGGGCATAAGGAAATCTGTGGGGGGCATAAGGAGGGATTTGTGGGGGGCATAAGGATATGTGTGTGATGAATTATTTTGGTGGTTTTTATTGGTGGATGCCCAATTCCCAATTGGGAGGCATAAGTAGCTTCCCCCATAGACCTTTCTCCTTTGGCTTGCATGATCAAGCCTGAGTTTTGTTTTGAAATGTTTTTAAATGCAGTTGTGAACTATTGTTTTTGTGTTGAATTGTGTTTTAAAAGGAAATGTGTATGTGAAAGAATGTTGTGTGTTGTGGAAGCTAGTTGTTGCCATGGTTGAATTACACCTTTATTGTATTTTGGTTGGGGCTCGGGGGCCAATGATGAAGGAAGGATTCTCCTTTCATTGGATGTCTTGGTTGGGTGGAGAGCGTTTCCTTTCCCCCTCTTTTGTTGTGATCAACTTGGAGAAGAGAAAATGTGCATGTTGTTGTCTGTCCTGAGCAAGGAAAAACAGTTTGATATCCCTTGTGAAAACACATTCATTTGTAATCCTTTCCCACATGATGTGGATGAAATTGTAATAGTTATGTTATGGAGAAATGATGTTGTAATTGATTATAAGAATGTATATTTGAATTGAGAAAGACATTTGCATTTTTCTCTTCTACATTGGAAAGAATAAATTGAATGTTGTTATTGTTTTCCAACATTGAAATATGTAAAGTATATGATTGGAATTAATAAAGAATTGAAAGACCTTCTCTTATATGCATTGTTGAATTAAATGCAATGTTTCATTGTATGGAAAAAGAGATAGTTAGATCTTTGTTTGGAAGGAAGAAATGCACGTGGAAACAATGTTGTATTTTGTATTTTTTTGGAGTTGTGTAAAAATGAAAGAAATTTAGTAATTGCTTTTGATTCAGAATGGTTTTTGTAAACAACTAAATGCATTTGATTAGTTTAGAAATGAAATTCCAAACTTGAATGATAAGATTTTTTATACAAATTTAAAAGAAATTGATCTCTTGTAAATATTCAAAATTGACAATCAAACTTAATAAAAATGCACAGTTCAGACCTACACATTTAAATCAATTTGGAAACCTTAAAATTTAACATG
Source organism: Taxus wallichiana var. yunnanensis (assembly GCA_018340775.1). Lineage (NCBI taxonomy): Eukaryota > Viridiplantae > Streptophyta > Pinopsida > Cupressales > Taxaceae > Taxus > Taxus wallichiana. The sequence goes on from CM031234.1 coordinate 1,031,772,812, forward strand.
ATACATTAGCATGGAACTCAGATTGACAAAGAAAACTTAAGGAAATAATTTAACCATTGCAAATTTGAACACAATCCCTTCCTCACCTTTTTTATCATTTGTTGGAAAAAAATCAAATTTAAATCAATTGAACAAATTTAACTTCCTAAACCTTTCAAAATCCTTCCTAGAGTAATCCTCCATGTTATTTTGGCATGTTGAGTGAAGGAGGAGATCCAATTTAATCAAATTGAAAGTTAGAAATTACCAGTTGGCTTTTAAAATCCTACGCAGATCATTTTTTTCAAAATTGACCCTTAAACTTTATCAAAAAGTAAAATTTATGTTTCTTGTGCAAAGAGGGCATCGAGAGCTTTCCAAAAGTCCTTGTTTTCCCAAAAATGAGCTTTCTAGCTCAAGTTATGGCACTTTGAAGTTTTTGTGCCTTGGCGGGAAAATTTGGGAAAATTTTCCCTAGCGGGCCCCATGACCCAAAAATTTCCCATCAAAAATCCTTAGAAAAATTTTGAAAATTTTTGGCTCGGGAAAATTTTCATCTTTTCCTCCACTAGCCCATAGCCAATCAGAGGCTACCACATGTCCTCATGGGGTAAGCATGGGAGGTGACATCTTTTTTTCCCTTTGACCTTTTTGAAAATTTTGGAAAATTTTCCTTTTAGCCCCGCCCCATGGCCAATCACAGGGCTGCCACGTGGCAAGATTTGGGTGCTAGTGGGGGGGACCCTTTTTTTTTTATTTTTTTTCACCTTTGGAAATTTTTGAAAATTTCCCCATGGCCCCATCCCCACCTCGCTTTTGGGATTTTTCTCTCGCGGTGTGCGGACCCACGCGCGCACCTTTCACCCTTTTCCCCCTTTTGGCGAAATTCATCAATCACCCCACCTCTCATGCCTCTCCCTCTCCCTTCCCATGGTGAATTTTGAGTGCCACGTGTCCTCAGATGACCCACGCGGGGCGCGTGGGCCTTGTTTGGCTTTTTTTCCCTTTGGGTGAAATGCCCCAAATTCTCTCCTCTCCCTTCCCTTTCCTTTTCCGGCGATGTTGACTCAGTGCCACGTGTCCTTGGAGGACCCATGGAGGCATGGGAGAAAATTTGAATTTCTCCCATGCAAGGAAAATTTCCAAAGCGCCCCAACCCGCCAACCCGACCAAAATTTTTCCTCTCCTCTTGACACGTGTCCCCTTGGGGAAAATTTGACCCCTAAACTCACTTGCCATATCTTGAGTTTCTTGAAGGAGTTAGGAGGACTTCTTTATATCACCGAAAAGGTGAGAAAATTTCCTATCCAATGGGAATGATTTAGAAAATTTTGGAAGCATTAAGTATGAGAAAAATAAAGTTGAAAACTAATCTTGTTAGAAGTGGGTATGGGGGTAAATTACTCCCAAACCTAGCGGAACTTCTCGACCCTAAAAATTTGAACCGAGTGAACTTGAAATTTGTTATTAAAGAAAGAATATGTTCTAGTAATTTGGATTTATTCCAAAACCTAATAGGGTCTACTTGTCTTACAACTTGGTGTGGACATTCTAATTAAAAAAATTATCCCATAATTTTCTAACTAACCCTAGAACCTTCTTGGGTCTCAAATTCTTTTAACGGGCACCATGTGAACTTAATATTTGTTAATGAAGGAAAAAATATGTTCTAGTAATTTAGACAACGTTAAAGATATTTGGGTGGGTGCTGAAAAGCGGGTCCGGGAAGTGATAAGCTCCCTCGGCGGATGTCAGTCCACGTTTTCAATTAAGGAAAGAAGCATACATGATAAAAGATGTAAGTAAATGTCTAGATTTTGATTAAAAATGATAGACGAATGTAAACAGCAGACAAAACCAATAGAAAATGGGAAAGTGTGAAAACAATGCTGGATTTGTGTTCCCTGAATTATTTTACCTATCCGTAGGTAGATCGGCGTCGATTAGGAAAATCGGCGTCGACTGAGATAGGTCAGCGTCGACTAGAGAGAATCGGTGTCGACTTGGGTATGGTCGGCATCGACTAGGGGAAAATTGCAGGAAGATTGAGAAATAGACAATGGAAGCTAGATCGTCGATCTCCACTGGATCTGTAAGAGCCGTAGGGATACTGACAAAGCTCCACCTTTGCTGGATGTAGGAACAGAGTCACCAAGAGATCGATGGAGGCTCACAATGTCGATGTGGTAGGAGCAGAGTAACAATACTCCTCTCAGGGATTGATTTGGACAAATTCACTTTCACTTGATAGATAATGCTCAGACTTGATGCTCAAAACTCTCTGTTATTCTTTCTATCTAACCGAACTGAATTTGGCCCCGTATTTTTAATCGGTGCCAACCGAGATGTAATTGGCGCCGCTCAGAAAATCGGTGTTGACCAGTCTTGGTCGGCGTCAATCAAGAATAGACTCCCAAAATGGCCAAAAGGGGTATTTTGGAAAGATGAAAGTGATCCTTTCACCTCAAATACGGGAAATATCTCACTACACGGTTTGGGAGGAGGAGAAATAGGGGGATAGATGGATAAAATAGATATGGGAGGTTAGGAATTGATATGGGGTAGATAAGTGGTTAAGATATATGTAAAAGTATAATTAAATAGTTAATATTTAATTATCTATGGGTAAAACATAATGGGGTGAAATAAACTTAGGATAGATGTTTAAATCAAATATTAAATAATACCCTAAGGGAGAAGTGGTGATATAAATGTGCCCTGGCTACCCGAGAAGGAAAACGCATGCACGCGGGGACACTAAATTGGGTAACCAATTTTAGGTGTCTACATTTTGCCCCTTTTTGTCAAGTAACTTGCGATAAGCAAAGTTGCAAGACAAAAACAAGGAGTTGGAAGAAAGGAAGAAAAAGTGATGATGTGATCCCCCTCAAACTAGGGATGGGATGGACCCCGAAAGAGCAAATGATCCCAAGTTTGAAAAAGGTAGATGAAAATGTAGGATGCCCCAAACTAGATGCAGGAGTAGATCGATCATTAATGACGCACAAAAATAATAAAAAGGTAGCAACCTAAGGAACACACATTGGTAGGGACAACCGAGACATCTGCCGAAGAGATGATGTTAGTGCCTACAAACCCGTTAACTTTAAGCTACCAAAAATGTGAGTGCCCCATGTACAGGGAATAGACTCAAAATGGGTGAGAATATCGAAAGTATGTGCCAAAAGGCAACACTCGAGGAACCAATAATGACCAGGATAAATAAGCCAAGCATCAAGACTATGGTAAGAAGATTAGGAGATGGAAGAAAGCGAGGTGAAGAAGAAAAAGTGCAACCAATCGGCCACGATAGGCCTAAATCGGTGTCGATCAAGATTAATCGGTGCGAGACCATAAAAATCGGCACCGACCACACAAATCGGTGCCGACCATACCGAGCCCATATAAATATGTGAAAGGAAAATGTGAACGATTTATTTAGACCATGACGATTGATTTAGAGAGAGTCAAAAATTGGTTTTGAGCACCATGGAAGCCTCTGGGAGTAGTCAGAAGCGGAAGAGGACACGACCTGGGGTAAGTGGATCTACCTAAACTTTCCTATATAGTTTTATCATGAAATAGCATATTAGGATGCCAATTTTTTAAGAAAAAACTAGATAAATGAGAGGCCAGAGCATTGTGGGGCGTTTGGCCTTGCAATCGGTGTCGATTGTTAAAATCGATGCTGATTTAGTTAGATTAGCGTCAATTGTTAAAATCGTCGTCGACTAAATCGGATCGACGTCGATTTGACTCAATCGACACCGATTGCAATGTTTAGATTTAAGAAAGTGATAGAATGTATTTTTTGTGATATTTGGATGTGGATAAGTAAGTAGCTAACACTATTCATGGTGTCATGTGATGTAGGCACGAGAGGCTTTGCATATGTGGGATGCTATTCTCGAGCTTCTAGAGACCATTCTCCCTGATGTGACCCGATGCGGATTGGCTCGAGGGCTTTCGGTACTCTTGACGGGTCTTTGCGAGATGTAGAGTTGATGCAAGCACTAGTATGACGATGGGATAGCTGGACTTGTACTTTTTGGTTCAGGATGGGTGAGATGACCATCACCCACGAGGATATATATAGGATCCTGAGGCTGCCAATCACTAGGGACCCAATTGAGATTACTCCGCGAGAGCAAAGAGAGAGGGCCTAGGATGATTATATGGAGATAGGAAGATGGTTCGAGATAGTGTCCGAAGCGGTGAGGATAGCCTCACATTATAGATAGGGTGATGTCGGGAGCGGACGGATAGCGTTGATTCGGATGGTGATCTCCTATTTTGATTTTCCAGTTCGGGAGGAGGCATCTTTGGTATGTCTTACATAAGAAGTGAATGGTGGATTTTTTGAGGTGTCAACGAGGGATTCATATGCTTGATTAACGGGATGATAAGAGGAATAACCGGGCATTACAGGTGATGCACAGTGAGGTATTTGTTGTGAAGGAGCCTATGTATAAATAGGGTGAGATGACAAGTGGTTGAGAAAAAGGTGGTTGGATGAAAGATGGAGCCAGTGATTGGTGGGCTCCTACAATTGTCGGTCGAATCGGAATGGATTGAGGAACATGGGTGTTGATTCTATTGGACATGGTGGGGAACAAGTCGAATGAGGATTTTGACCAGGATTGGTTATTAAGGGTGCCATGCTAGAGGATGGGTGAAGGTCACTTTGTCATTTAGAGCATTGGAAGAAAGACCAAGTGGAGGATGAGAAGCGGGAACCAAGCCGACTCCTAGAAGGGGTTGATTCATAAAGAGTGCGACCACAGGGACGTAATGGATGACATAGAAGAATTAACAGCAATCGTGTGGTATGCGAGATCGCCCATTATAGCTAGAGAAGAGGACTTCTCAGAAGTAGGTTGTGGAATAGTCGAGGTAACTGTGGCGTTAGGAATAGGCAAGACTATTTGAGAACTAGTCAACATGGTCGGTGGAAGAGAAAAAGGAGGCATAGGTGTGCCACCCTCTTCCGTGGTTCGAGGCGAGAAAAATATGCTAACTATTCTATAAAATCCTGGATGGTTCACAAGGATAATCATAAACTTGTTGGATCCGTGGTCCCTGATCATATATTCGAACAAACTTATGTACTAGATAGTCCATAAGGGCTACCGGATTGCGATCAAGGAGCACCTAAAATTCAGGATCCCCACGAGGAACATACTCTATATCAAAAGCAGATGATATTTTTGAAGGACTGGGGGAAGTTGGACATGATGGGATTGCTTTATGTTGATAGAAAGGATTATATGACTAAGATGGGGAACCAACTAATAGCGGTCCCAGGAATACCCGGGGTGCCGCAACATCCAGATTAGTGGTGATCTCGGAGGAAGAAGGGGCCAGTTGAGCCATTTTTCTAGATTGTAACTAAGTGATGACCGTCATAAACAAGTAGAAATATAGAAAAAGAAGATTGACCTAACTAATGAAAAGGCAATTCAAGCAACGTAGGTGATTCTCTTTTAAATTTTCTGCTTTTAGAAAAGAAAATATTAGGGAAGGCTTTTTAGAACAGGAACTACTCGAGATAGCCAAACTAAGGATGGTTTGGGAATGTTTTTGTGAAGAGTCCTGAAGGCACTTGATAAAATACCCGATCGTGGCTTGATATAGGGGCCTACCCCGCACTTCACACACACCGCTGCGATAAGGGATTTTGGTGCTTTGCCAATATATACTAGAACTTGTGAATTTATAGCGTGGCCCGAGTACCACATAGGCTCTTCCTCTTGGATGTCACTTCCAAGTAGGTGAGGCCAGGGGAGGAATTTTTTTGTTTTGATGCTTTATACCTAGTGATTTTGGCTTTGTGTGCGGGTGAAAAATAAAAATCAAATAGTGTCACTACCGATTTTGATCAATTTTTCCAGCCTATTTAGAAAACTAGATGAATAGCATCTGATAGAAATGACAAAGAAAATTTCTTTTTAAGAACTAAGAACGCGAAGTGTTGGATTTTGATGATGACAGTCAAACAAATTCTTTCCCAAATGTGATTAAATTATTTTTAAGCACCAAAATTGAAATGTTTGAATGTGATAAAAAACAAACAAACAAGTTCTTTTTAGGTTCTTAAAAGGAGAAAACACCATAAAGAGGAATACCTGTAGATTTAGCTTTCCAAGGTGTGTGGCCTTCAAAAGTGCATTGTTGAGCTCTTCCCCTTGAACAATCCAGCGAAACAAGCAAAGTGCTCCGCAAGAAAAGGTTAAGCAAACACACAAACAAATCCGAGAAAGATATATCCCGATAATAGTAGAATGAAAATTTCTATTTAAGGAACTAGAAAACTTTCAAGAAAATAACAATTTTGCAAAAAAAAAAAAGACGGATCAAAAAAATGCAATTTTGAAATCAAATGAAATATTTATTGATCTTGAAATAGGAATTGGAGTTTAGTTTTACAAGAAAGAGAAGAAACTTTAACTTTGCAAATTATAAGCGAAAGAAGCAAGACCAAAATGAATGAAGGAAATGCTACGGAGAACTGACGAAAAGCAGTGAAGAAACAAAACAAAAGCTCAAAACTGGAAAAGAAATGAACTTACCAATAAGGGACTTTGGTTAGGTCCCACTTTGGGCATGCCGAATGTAGATCAAGAATTTCACGCTTGTTACTTGTCCAAGTTAATGTACCAAACTAAACACAAAAACCTTGAAAAACTCAAATGAAATCAATACCTGATAGATAAGACAAGATCCGAATATGTAGATGGAAAAGAAAGCCGATGTAGACAAGACAGGCACACACGAGTGATCCTGCAAAGTAGATCCAAGAAACCTGCGAGACACAGATGCTTGACAGAAAAAGACAATGTTAAAAGATATTTGGGTGGACTGCCTGAAAAGCGGGTCTAGGAAGTGATAAGCTCCCTCAGCGGATGTCAGTCCACGTTTTCAATTAAGGAAAGAAGCATACATGATAAAAGATGTAAGTAAATGTCTAGATTTTGATTAAAAATGATAGACAAGAATGTAAACAACAGACAAAAACCAATAGAAAATGGGAAAGTGTGAAAACAATGCTGGATTTGTGTTCCTTGAATTATTTTACCTGTCCACAGGTAGATTGGCGTTGATTAGGAAAATCTCGTCGGCAGAGATAGGTCAACGTCGACTAGAGATAATTGGTGTCTCCTAAGCATTCAAGTGTTGATATGTGATTTCTTGTAAAAGGATGTGTTCCTCGATTCAGAAATCATGCTTGATATGTCTTGAATTTCTTGCAGATTGCGAGATCTTGGTAGTCAAAATATGAATGGACTCTTTTATTTATTTCATTTTGTGTCTGAATATTAATCTGATCACGGAATGAATTATAGAGATATTCTTCTATAATATCTAGACTTGGATCAGTGGAATTGATCCAAGTAATGCTTTAAATCTGTATGTGATAAATTATATCACAGACCTTGAACAGGTTGCAAGGTATGGAAGCATTTATTAAGCTAGTCAGGATTACGACTCAGGCTGATCTTGAGAAAAGAAACGGTTCCCGATATCAAAGTATATCTGGAAGGTCTCGATTGTAGACCAGGTAATAATTCGTTGACATACAATTATGCATAAGAACGGAAGCTAACTCTGTTCTAGAAGGTATGTTGCAGGTCTTTCCGAGTTTTCAGGACAAGGACCAAACTGAATTATTAAGGGTTAGTAACCTAAAACTAAAACCTAACCTAGGGGTTAGATTATTGTTAGTCTAACCTAGACCTAGGCTATTTGTTAATATCCTAAGTTAGTATCTTTGTGTAAATTTGTTAGTATGGGTATTACCCTAAACTCTAACCTAAGATACTAACCTAACTTTGGAGGAGATTATTAAGGGGCCGATGAAGGGTGGCGAACCATGGCGGTGTTTTCTATGGCAATAAATGTAGGGATAAGGATGAGGGACAGGTCATGGCGGAGGTTTAGGCGACGGCTAATTTGTGCAGACTTGGCAATTGCTAAGTTTGGAAATGGACTTAAATTTTTAGTTGGACTGTCGCCAATTCTGGCGGTCGGTGGGAGTAGAGTTTAAGCGGGAAAATTGGTTAATGGCATTCAATACTCTCGGAAGTCGAGCTCGGAACTCGCGAGAAGGCATGCAAGCGGAAATTTGGGGGTTTGTTTGGCTTGTCGCGATTTTCGGTTTTTGCTCTGCTGGTTTACTGGTTCTTCACACCAGTTCTCTTTGAGTTGCATGGCATGTAGGAACTGCCATAGCTCTTTTCTCTGTCATGGAAGATATATATGCGATGAAGACAGCGAAATTTTGTTGGTCGCTTCATCGTGGAAAAAGAAAAGGAAGTTTGAGCTCTTCCTGTGGTTGCTTCGGAAGTTTGATCAAAATACAGGCATGCTAGGCCCTAACCTTTAAATATCTTGCTGTTTTTCAAGTGCTTTCATTAAAACAACTCTGTTCAAATGTTCTGTGAAGATTGGATGAATTTTCTATGAGATCTAGTTTGATTTTTAGCACTGTATCTCGTCTGGTTCGATTTTTCAATTTCTTCTTGATGGGTGTTTGTTTAAATCGAACTTCGACTCTATTTATTTGAGTATTCAATCTGGCTTATACATGTGTGGTATTTATTCTAAAGTTTGAATGTTCGGCCTGTTTGGCGTGAGCCCTTAGAAAATACCTGTGTGTAGTATAAGACCACTGTATGTCTTGATTCGTGGTCGCTTGTTTCTTGTTATAAAAGCTGTATGAATGATTTGAAATAATCTTTGTAAGAATGTTTAGTATTATCGCTTCTTTGGGTACTCTGTCGTGGGATTTGTTGACAGCGACTAATGATACTTTCGGGTTTCATTTGTTTTCAATTTTTGGCTTGGAACAGGCAACTGTAGTGTTACCGTAGTCTTTTCGACCTATCGGAAGTTGTTTTCCTTGTTATTAGGTTAGCGGGATTACTTGCGCACTGTGTATAATATAAATACACCTGTACTTTGTTGTATCGACTCAGTGGAGTCGATGATTGAATCGTATTGCTTTCTATTGCTGGGAATGTAGATTCATCCACAAGTTTTGTGCTTGGATTTTTGTAAAAGCCTGATAAGATGAAACAGGGCTTTTGGCTACTGTTATTTGAAGTAATTAAAGGATAAAGACTTCCTGTATATGCATTTTCCCTTTCTATGTGAAAGCTGTTCGAAAGTTCGAAGCGGCTCAGTTGCTTTCCTTGCTAGAAATGGATATTCGATTTGCTTCGCTTGTTTCATTCTGAATGTTAGCCATGAATAGCATATATGGATTTATCAATCAATGTCATTGTACGTTGCTGTAGGGTTCAGTGGTTATGCGTGCAAACCTTTATCAGTCACTGTGTGAATATATAGATTATGCTATTACGACTTGGACGACTCTGAGGAGTCGATTGAATGATTCATTTTATTCATGAGCCGATTAAAGTTAAGTTGTTGGTATTTTAAGTGCCGGCGACTCAATGGAATAACATGTACTTCGATCTTGTTATTGAGATTGGAATTCCTTCGTGTTTTGGGATTCTGAGGTTCAGATTCTTAGGTGGGCATGTATGTCTTTGACCTGAGCAAATTAGTGTAAAATGATTGGCGGAGTAATTTGTTGTCTGATTATTGTTACGCTTTGTTGATGGATGTCAGTATGAATTCTTAAGCATTTGCTTGAATTGATACCTCCGTTTGAATCCTTGGAATTCTGGAAAGGTAACTAATACTTCTGTCTCTTTCTGAGCTTGACCTTGGACACTGTCTTGTCACTTTTTGAGGTCCTTGAGTATGGATGACCGTTTCGTGTTCTGACCTTGTTGGGTAAGTCGCGAATATCACTCCAAGACTTGCATGCGGCAAGGTAAGGACCGTTGGCTGAATTCCTTTCTTTTACTTCAGTCTGAGTTTGACTGAGCAAGAATATGTATGCTATGTTCAATTCCAATTAATCTGTCCGATTTGACTGTGCATGATTTGGAAATACCGTGTGGGCAACATAGCATAGTCCTTGAGAAACCTTAGATTGTTGATGCAATAAGGTTGTTGTTTTCAGCGATACGCTTGTAGTTCTTGTTTTCTACTTGTGTCAATACCTTACTGTGTAAAGGAACTAGTATTGGGCTTAAGGTTGTTACATGAATTATTGATGTGTTAGTTGCTGTACAGGAGTTTTGCTGAGTTTCTATTTTCGCGATTTAGAACAGTGATCTTGCTTGCGGCTTGTCTAACTTGTTCATTTTTATACTGGTTGAATGTTTTCATATGTGAAGGCAGTACAGTGATGAACTTATGTGAAAGGAAGTATGAATGGTTTGGTTCTTTCTCTTCCTTTATTTAATATTATTGATAATTGACTAGTTGTGGGAAATTGTTTGTAACATATTGGAGGAATCCCGAATTGTTAATGATATTTCCTTTTGGAGAATGAAACAATCGACCAAAGTTGTGATTTTGGATTTAATGATTGTTGTGTACATTCGTTCCTTGTTTCTTAATATTTGATGAAATATTGAAAGTGATTAAGACTATTTGTAACAATGATAGAGTTACATATTTGTAATCATTTTGTGTTACAAGAGGCATAGTCGATTATGTTTACTTATGTGAATATCGGATCTCATTTAAACGGGGTGTTTAATGAAAACAATTGATGGATTGCAATTGTTTTAAATGTTAGTGCTTATCATGCTCGATTCATTGAAGCTGACTCATGTTGACTATTTTGCGAGATGGTTGCCGTAAGAGGTAAAAACAATGCGCAGATCGGCGGTGATCGGATAGTTTATTTGACTTATAAAAATTACACTTGATTTTATAGATGTACTATATGAGAAAAGATGTTTCTTTTCCGTTAGCATTATATCAAGTATCTTTGTTGTATAAAATGTAATTGTATAAGTTTGAAAGGAATGAAAATAAGTGTTTGATACTTATGTGTTGTATTCTATTACAAAGATGACCTTCTTCGGTATATGTAACGAAGGGGCATTGTTATCTTTGTATAATATGGATGCTTTTGAGATTGATAATGAAAGCTTGTAAGTAATTAGACTAAATTCTTATGAGTATTTAGTAGTTCTAATTTGTTCTAGCTAAAGCAATATTGTAATTTAATAATTGTCTCTCTAGAAGATAGGTTAAAATTGAGCCTAAAAGAGAACGCTAAACAAGTTGGATTGAATTACTAATCCCTAGTCCTAAGTATAACAGGACAATAGTAAATTGGATTCTAAATCATTTATATCTTTAAACTAAAAAGTATGATATAAATTCAGTTAAGAGAACTGATAGGCAATCAATGGAGTTCAGATGGCAATCTCAAGCATTGGTTATGAGATATTGTCCCATTCTGTTGCTTTAGAATCAGGTGAATTCTAATGACTCCTTGATGAGAGCGTGACCGTAATACCTCTACCAGTAATGAGTCTTTTAGAGGAGGGTCGTCTTAAGACAAAGAATCCAGGGATTTAAGAAGGCTAACCTTAGGGAAAAGTCTTTAAAAGTAATTTAATCTCAAGTGCGTAACGCTTGTTATTGGGTAGATCTTCTCGAGGCGGATTTAAAGGTTGATGACATAAAGTCATTGCGAGGGTCTGTACCTCAGAAGATTAGGATCTTCTCGAAGTTACAACTATGCGGGTGACTTATGGCGACACCCTTTGCATTGATCGCTAAGATTTACATTTGTGACTGGACTAGTTACTCAGGGATTAATTAGGAACGTGGTCAGGTTGTAAGGCTGCCTAGGAGGTTCGGGGTATCTTGACACATTGGTCTAAGCTGTAAGGTTAAACCAGTATGTCACCGTATCCCTAACCCTCTGGATATCCATATAACGTTATCACCTTGTTAATCTATCTCCGAGTGATTAAGTCGTGAAAGGAAGGACTGACGGTAGTCAGTATAAGACATTCTATATAACATATGAATGGGGTGAAGGGCGTATTTCAGTTGGCGAGTATGCCGTTAAGGAATACGAGACATGAAACAGTATGTTTCAAATCTTTGGCCAAAGTATCGCAAGCTGCTGATTGCGTTGTCCTAATTCACCTAGTCTAAGGGATGAGATGCCGATGAATAATGGTAACAATTATTCGATTAGATTCCTTAGACGAGCATTACGAATCCCAGTTAGGGAAGAGAACCGCCAGTGTTGTGTTAAATAAAAACACTAACTCTTTTTACTCATGAATAGATCGGTAGATTACCGAGTCATGGAATGAATAGATCGGAGGTATTAGAGTCATTACAGTGCATATGGTTATGTCATTATATAAATGGTTATTTGGATTGTGAGTTCTAAATTATGTATTTAGAACCAGTATGCAATTATAAAAAAAAAAAAAAAATTGACTTGTTCTATTGTCTAAAATGAGGATGTTACATCTTGGTATCAGAGCTGAAGGTTGCAGCTCTTGGACCTATTGAGTCCATAATCTGATAAAAACCTGAATTTTCTTGTAACAGAAAATGGTTAGAACAAGGGGAAACGTTGCGAGTAATGCTCCACCTGAAGGAGGAGCGGCAACAACCCAGAAACTGGATGAGATCCTTGCTGCCCTGTTGGACACAAGAGATCGCTTGGCTGTACTTGAACAGCAGGTGACGGGAAATGAGGAGGATGAAGAAGCTGATAATAATAATCAGCAACCTCCTGAGGGCAATCCCGACACGGGTGTTGATGTTAATGCTGTGAATGCACCTGTGCAACCAGAAAATAAAAAGGCCAGATTGGCAGCAGAACTCACTAATGATATAAAAAGGATAAGTCCACCTAAGTACGATGGCACCACATTAGGAGATGGAGCTGAGAACTGGCTCAGCGAAATGGAGAAGTACTTTGCAATAAGGAACTTCTCAGAAGAAACCAAGGCTATATGGGGAGCCTATCGGCTTTCACACGAAGCATCTTCGTGGTGGGATAGCCGAAAAGCTGAGCTAAACATTGATGAGACCAATATCACTTGGGATCAATTTAAAAAAAAAAGGCTATTTTAGGCAACGTTGGCTGCCACAACTTTTCTATGATCGAGAAAATGACGAATTTCAGAACTTGACCCAAGGAAGTTAACGATGGCGAATTAAGGAGCGGTTTACAAAACTCCTCAAGTATGTGCCGCATATCAATCAAGCGAAAAAAATTCGGGATACGGAAATTCATCATGGGATTGAATCCTGTGATAGGGGAGAGGTCGATGTTCACATCCAACCACTATGGAAGGAGTTGTTGAAAAGGCCATAAGGCAAGAACAGAAATTAAAGGCTATTTCTGCTCATAAGGAGGAAGTGCGGAAGAAGACAGCAAACCCTTCTTCAACCTCTCTTGCACCCAGAAAAGGACCGTGGAAAAAGTTTGGAAACAAGAGTAAGTTTCCAGGAGATAACAATAAGAAAGCAGCAGTAAATAAGCCTGCTGGAAATATAAGGGATAATTTTGTTAAAAACTATAATAATGGACAGAAGTCCTATGGAGGACAGCGTGACAATTACAAGGCTGGAAGTAATGCTGAGCCTAAGAAGGGACCTGTAGGAGGCTGCTACACTTGTGGTAAAGATCATTACGCAAATCAATGTCCTTTAAAGAAGGATGATCGTAATCAGCAGCATAAGATACATGCTGCAGTAGCAGACAAGCAAGCTGAAAAGCAAGCAACACCTATAGAAGTTCCGGGTAAGTTATTCGGCATACCTGTCACTATTCTTTTTGATACAGGAGCTACTGAATGTTTTATTTCTAATAAACTTGCTTCTAAACTTAAAAGAAAAGCTGGGAAAATGGATAAATCTTGGACTGTAGAGTATGGTAATAATTGTTCATACGGTGAGTATGTGTCTCTTTGGGCGAGTCCTTGATTTACCTAATTTCTCCACGGAAGTTGATCTCTATGTTACACCTTTGGGATCGTATGACATTATTATTGGTGTCGATTGGTTATCGACCATAAAGCAAGGTAGATTGCTATATGAAAGACATAAAATGTTTAGATGATCAGCTGGAATCAGCAGAGATTCAAGGTGTGAAACGAGAAATTTCAGTTAGAAAACTGTCAGCTATGCAGCTTAAAAAGGCTAAGAATAAAGGATGTACCCTTTATGCAGTAAAGATATCTGAATCTTCAGAAGAAGATAGTGATTTCATGAAGCAAATTCCACTGTTACAAAGTTTCAGGGATGTTTTTCCTGAGGAATTACCAGGGTTACCACCCAAGAGAGAATTTGATTTTACTATTGAAATCAAGCCTGGAACTGAACCTATTTCCAAGGCGCCTTATCGGATGACTACTACTGAGTTAGTCGAGCTTAAGGCACAATTACAAGAGCTTTTGTCAAAAGGATTGATTAGACCAAGTGTTTCACCTTGGGGAGCACCTGTGATATTTGTGAAAAAGAAGGATGGAACACTGAGGCTGTGTATTGATTATCGGATGTTGAACAAAGCAACGATCAAGAACCGATATCCACTTCCTAGGATCGATGATCTGTTTGATCAGATGCGTGGAGCAGCGGTTTATTCTAAGATAGATCTTCGATCTGGTTATCATCAGCTAAGAATTAAAGAGGAAGATATTCATAAAACAGCTTTCCGAACAAGGTACGGACATTATGAATTCACAGTTCTAGCCTTTGGGTTAACTAATGCACCTGCAGCCTTTATGAATTTAATGAACAATATTTTTCAAGAATACCTGGACAAGTTTGTACTTGTATTCTTGGACGATATTCTCATTTATTCTAAGAGCGTTGAGGAGCACAATGAGCATTTGAAGATAGTTTTGGGAATTTTGAGAAAGAGAAAGTTGTATGGTAAGTTATCCAAATGTTCTTTCTATGATTACGAAGTTCGCTATTTGGGTCATGTCATAAAGTAAGGAAGGAATCATTTGTAGATCCTTCAAAAATAGTGGCATAAGCGAGTGGCTGCGCACGAAAGAATGTGCATGAAGTAAGAAGCTTCATGGGTCTTGCAGGATTCTATAGAAAATTTGTAAAGGATTTTTCTAAGGTAGCTGCACCAATAACTTCATTGCGAGAAGAAAGATAAGAAATTCATGTGGAATGACAAGTGCGAAGCGGCTTTCAAAAAGTCGAAAGACCGATTAACTTCTGCACCTATATTGGTACATGCATGCAGACCTAATGGGAATTTCTTGTTTATGGCCGATGCTTACAGGGAAGGCCTTGGAGGTGTTTTGCTACAAAATGATCAAGTCATAGCTTATGAGAAGTAGAAAACTTAAGATTCATGAGCTGAATTATGCCCCTCATGATTTGGAACTTGCTGCCATTGTTCATGCGCTTCAAGTCTGGAGACACTACTTACTAGGAAACCTTTTGAGTTGGCCCGATCACTTGGGACTGAAATATATTTTTACTCATTGACACGAATGCCAGACAAAGAAGGTGGTTAGAATTTTTATCACAATATGACTTTGATATTAGCTATATCAAAGGGAAGGAGAATAGAGTAGGCTGATGCTCTAAGTCGTAGGAGGCACATTTACTGCTCTTATAACGTTGAGAACTCGGTTTAAAGACGAGGTAAAAGTGCCTCGAGAATCGGATGCATATTTTCAGCAAGTAAAAGCCGCGCTTGCTGCTGCAGAACCTAAAGATAAAAGGTATGAAGGTTTTCATCTTGATAATGAAGGAATCTTGCGTTATGAAAATAGGGTATATGTACACATGTCTTTGAATGATTTGAGAAAGAAGTTGTTAGTTGAATTTCATAATTCACCTTTCTCTGGGCACCCGTGGTATCACAAAAATGCTAGCTGATTTGAAGCAACAATACTTACGGAAGGGTATGAAAAAGGATGTGATAAAATTTGTGACTCATTGCAGGAATGTCGGCGGGTGAAGGCGAGAGCATATGCACCTGCTTTGGGCTGTTATATCCTCATAGCATACCGCAGATACAAATGGCAAGTAATAACCATGGATTTTGTACAGGGGACTACCTATGTCCGAGGGAATAAGCATGATGTTATCACGGTAGTTGTAGATAAAGCGACTAAGGTAGCTCATTTCATCATCGCTTGGAAATCTAAAGGATGATTCACCGGTCTTTGGCGGAGGTTCGTTACGTACGAAATTTTCAGATTACATGGTGTACAGGCCGATTATTTACGGCGGGATCCTAGAATGACGTCGAGGTTTTGGCAAACGCTTAACGCAGCCCTAGGAACAAAACTAAACTTGATTCGCATATCATCCGAAACGGATGGGCAAGGCGAGAGGGTAAATCAAGTGTTGGAGGACATGTTGCGAATGTATTGCATGGATCAACAGTATAAATGGGAAGAGTATCTCCCATTAGTTGAGTTCGCATACAACAACACTTATCACTCTTCGCTTAAGATGGCACCTTTTGAAGCACTTTATGGAAGAAAGTGCGAGAACCCCTGTAAGTTGGGACGGTGTAGAGGATAGAGTGGTAATTGGACCGAGAGATTCTCACGAGAGATGGAACAACAAGTTAAGCTGATTCGTGAGCGATTAAAGGAAGCGGCGGATAGACGAGAAAAGCTATGCTTTGACCTTAAGCGGGTTGATAGAAAGTTTGAGCTTGGTGATAAGGTTTTTCTGCGTGTTAAACCCGAAAAGAGTTCTATAACTTTTGGCAAGGCTGCCAAGTTGTCACCACGATATGTGGGACCTTTCGAGATTGTCAAAATAATCAATCCTGTAGCTTATCGTTTAGCATTGCCACTGCTTTATCTCGTATGCATGATGTTTTCCATATTTCTTTGCTTAAGAAATACGTTTGATCTGTCACATGTTTTAAATTGGAATTCCTTGCAGGTCAAGACCCGGGAATAATCGTGGTTAAACCCACAAGAGTCTTGAAACTACCAATTGCATTTGAGAAATCGTGATATTCAGCAATGTAAGGTCCAGTGGGACCGGTTTAGCGAAGAAAGTGCAACTTGGGAAACTGGAAGAGATGAAAATTGCTTTTCCTTCTCTTTTTGCAACGAGAATGAAATCATTGATAAAATCTTATTATGAACTTATTGTTTTTAAGTATTTATGAAAGCCGAGATGAAGAAATGCGACTTTATTCGGGTTGAATAAAAGTGTTGTGGCGTTGATTTACGAAACTATTTAATATGGAAGTAGTCACATTGTTTGTGTACTAATAAATTGATTGACCTAAAGGTTAAATTTAATATGTAATTCATCGGGACGATGAATCTTTTTAGGAGGGAAGCATGTAACACCACCGAGCTGTTGTTACTTTCTCCTAAGCATTCAAGTGTTGATATGTGATTTCTTGTAAAAGGATGTGTTCCTCGATTCGAAATCATGCTTGATATGTATCTTGAATTTCTTGCAGATTGCAGATCTTGGTAGTCAAAATATGAATGGACTCTTTTATTTATTTCATTTTGTGTGCGAATATTAATCGATCACGGAATGAATTATAGAATATTCTTCTATAATATCTAGACTTGGATCGAGTGGAATTGATCCAAGTAATGCTTTAAATCTGTATGTGATAAATTATATCACGGACCTTGAGCAGTTGCAAGGTATGGAAGCATTTATTAAGCTAGTCGGGATTACGACTCGGGCTGATCTTGAGAAAAGAAACGGTTCCCGATATCAAAGTATATCTGGAAGGTCTCGATTGTAGACCGAGGTAATAATTCGTTGACATACATTACGCATAAGAAACAGAAGCTAACTCTGTTCTAGAAGGTATGTTGCGAGTCTTTCCGAGTTTTCGGGACAAGGACCAAACTGAATTATTAAGGGTTAGTAACCTAAAACTAAAACCTAACCTAGGGTTAGATTATTGTTAGTCTAACCTAGACCTAGGCTATTTGTTAATATCCTAAGTTAGTATCTTTGTGTAAATTTGTTAGTATGGGCATTACCTAAACTCTAACCTAAGATACTAACCTAACTTTGGAGGAGATTATTAAGGGGCCGATGAAGGGTGGCGAACCATGGCGGTGTTTTCTATGGCAATAAATGTAGGGATAAGGATGAGGGACGGAGTCATGGCGGAGGTTTAGGCGGCGGCTAATTTGTCTGAACTTGGCAATTGCTAAGTTTGGAAATGGACTTAAATTTTTAGTTGGATGCTGCCGCCACGTCTCGCGCGGTCGGTGGGAGTAGAGTTTAAGCGGGAAAATTGGTTAATGGCATTCAATACTCTCGGAAGTCGAGCTCGGAACTCGCGAGAAGGCATGCAAGCGGAAATTTGGGGGTTTGTTTGGCTTGTCGCGATTTTCGGTTTTTGCTCTGTTTGGTTTCTTGGTTCTTCACACCGATTCTCTTTGAGTTGCATGCATGTAAGTATGAACTGCCATAGCTCTTTTCTCTGTCATGGAAGATATATATGCGATGAAGACAGCGAAATTTTGTTGGTCGCTTCATCGTGGAAAAAGAAAAGGAAGTTTGAGCTCTTCCTGTGGTTTGCTTCGGAAATTTGATCAAAATACAGGCATGCTAGGCCCTAACCTTTAAATATCTTGCTGTTTTTCAAGTGCTTTCATTAAAACAACTCTGTTCAAATGTTCTGTGAAGATTGGATGAATTTTCTATGAGATCTAGTTTGATTTTTAGCACTATCTCTCTCTGCAGTTCGATTTTCAATTTCTTCTTGATGGGTGTTTGTTTAAATCGAACTTCGACTCTATTTATTTGAGTATTCAATCGGCTTATACATGTGTGGTATTTATTCTAAAGTTTGAATGTTCGGCTTTGTTTGGCGTGAGCCCTTAGAAAATACTGTGTGTAGTATAAGACCACTTTGTATGTCTTGATTCGTGGTCGTCGCTGTTTCTTGTTATAGAAACTGTATGAATGATTTGAAAGAATACTGTAAGAATGTTTAGTATTATCGCTTCTTTGGGTACTCGGTCGTGGGATTTGTTGACAACGACTAATGATACTTTCGGGTTTCATTTTGTTTTCAATTTTTGGCTTGAGTACAGTGTGTAGTATTTACCGTAGTCTTTTCGACCTATCGGAAGTTGTTTTCCTTGTTATTAGGTTAGCGGGATTACTTGCATGCCTTGTGTATAATATAAATACACCTGTACTTTGTTGTATCGACTCAGTGGAGTCGATGATTGAATCGTATTGCTTTCTATTGCTGGGAATGTAGATTCATCCACAAGTTTTGTGCTTGGATTTTTGTAAAAGCCTGATAAGATGAAACAGGGCTTTTGGCTACTTCATTATTTGAAGTAATTAAAGGATAAAGACTTCTGTATATGCATTTTCCCTTTCTATGTGAAAGCTGTTCGAAAGTTGAAGCGGCTCGGTTGCTTTCCTTGCTAGAAATGGATATTCGATTTGCTTCGCTTGTTTCATTCTGAATGTTAGCCATGAATAGCATATATGGATTTATCAATCAATGTCATTGTACGTTGCTGTAGGGTTCAGTGGTTATGCGTGCAAACCTTTAACAGTCACTGTGTGAATATATAGATTATGCTATTACGACTTGGACGACTCTGAGGAGTCGATTGAATGATTCATTTTATTCATGAGCCGATTAAAGTTAAGTTGTTGGTATTTTAAGTGCCGGCGACTCAATGGAATAACATGTACTTCGATCTTGTTATTGAGATTGGAATTCCTTCGTGTTTTGGGATTCTGAGGTTCAGATTCTTAGGTGGGCATGTATGTCTTTGACCTGAGCAAATTAGTGTAAAATAATTGGCGGAGAGTAATTTGCTGTCTGATTATTGATATGCTTTGTTGATGAATGTCAGTATGAATTCTTAAGTTTTTGCTTAAATTGATACCTCCGTTTGAATCCTTGGAATTCTGGAAAGGTAACTAATACTACATCTCTTTCTGAGCTTGACCTTGGACACTGTCTTGTCACTTTTTGAGGTCCTTGAGTATGGATGACCGTTTCGTGTTCTGACCTTGTTTGGGTAAGTCGCGAATATCACTCCAAGACTTGCATACGGCAAGGTAAGGACCGTTGGCTGAATTCCTTTCTTTACTTGATCAAATGAGAGTTTGTGAGCAAGAATATGTATGCTATGTTCAATTCCAATTAATCAGTCCGATTTGACTGTGCATGATTTGGAAATACCGTGTGGGCAACATAGCATAGTCCTTGAGAAACCTTAGATTGCTTGATGCAATAAGGTTGTTGTTTTTAGCGATACGCTTGTAGTTCTTGTTTTCTACTTGTGTCATACCTTCTTGTGTAAAGGAACTAGTATTGGGCTTAAGGTTGTTACATGAATTATTGATGTGTTAGTTCTTTGTCACGAGAGTTTCTTTGAGTTTCTATTTTCGCGATTTAGAACAGTGATCTTGCTTGCGGCTTGTCTAACTTGTTCATTTTTATATCTTGGTTGAATGTTTTCATATGTGAAGGCAGTACAGTGATGAACTTATGTGAAAGGAAGTATGAATGGTTTGGTTCTTTCTCTTCCTTTATTTAATATTATTGATAATTGACTAGTTGTGGGAAATTGTTAGTAACATATTGGAGGAATCCCGAATTGTTATGATATTTCCTTTTTGGAGAATGAAACAATCTGACCAAAGTTGTGATTTTGGATTTAATGATTGTTGTGTACATTCGTTCCTTGTTTCTTAATATTTGATGAAATATTGAAAGTGATTAAGACTATTTGTAACAATGATAGAGTTACATATTTGTAATCATTTTGTGTTACAAGGGCATAGTCTGATTATGTTTACTTATGTGAATATCAGATCTCATTTAAACAGGGTGTTTAATGAAAACAATTGATGGATTGCAATTGTTTTAAATGTTAGTGCTTATCATGCTCGAGTTCATTGAAGCCGACTCATGTTGACTATTTTGCGAGATGGTTGCCGTAAGAGGTAAAAACAATGCGGATCTGGCGGTGATCGGATAGTTTATTTGACTTATAAAGAATTACAGCTTGATTTTATAGATGTACTATATGAGAAAAGATGTTTCTTTTCCGTTAGCATTATATCAAGTATGCTGTTGTATAAAATGTAATTGTATAAGTTTGAAAGGAATGAAAATAAGTGTTTGATACTTATGTGTTGTATTCTATTCTGAAAGATGACCTTCTTCGGTATATGTAACGAAGGGGCATTGTTATCTTTGTATAATATGGATGCTTTCGAGATTGATAATGAAAGCTTGTAAGTAATTAGACTAAATTCTTATGAGTATTTAGTAGTTCTAATTGTTCTAGCTAAAAGCAATATTGTAATTTAATAATTGTCTCTCTAGAAGATAGGTTAAAATTGAGCCTAAAAGAGAACGCTAAACAAGTTGGATTGAATTACTAATCCCTAGTCCTAAGTATAACGGGACAATAGTAAATTGGATTCTAAATCATTTATATCTTTAAACTAAAAGTATGATATAAATTCGAGTTAAGAGAAGCGATAGGCAATCAATGGAGTTCGGATGGCAATCTCAAGCATTGGTTATGAGATATTGTCCCATTACATTTGCTTTAGAATCGGTGAATTCTAATGACTCCTTGATGAGAGCGTGACCGTAATACCTCTACCCAGTAATGAGTCTTTTAGAGGAGGGTCGTCTTAAGACAAAGAATCCGAGGATTTAAGAAGGCTAACCTTAGGGAAAAGTCTTTAAAAGTAATTTAATCTCAAGTGCGTAACGCTTGTTATTGGGTAGATCTTCTCGAGGCGGATTTAAAGGTTGATGACATAAAGTCATTTGCAGGTGTACCTCAAGAAGATTAGGATCTTCTCGAAGTTACAACTATGCGGGTGACTTATGGCGACACCCTTTGCATTGATCGCTAAGATTTACATTTGATTTCGACTAGTTACTCGGGGATTAATTA
Organism: Taxus wallichiana var. yunnanensis; assembly: GCA_018340775.1. Lineage (NCBI taxonomy): Eukaryota > Viridiplantae > Streptophyta > Pinopsida > Cupressales > Taxaceae > Taxus > Taxus wallichiana. The sequence continues at coordinate 1,031,794,573 of CM031234.1, forward strand.
GGAACGTGGTCGGTTGTAAGGCTGCCTAGGAGGTTCGGGGTATCTTGACACATTGGTCTAACTGTAAGGTTAAACCAGTATGTCACCGTATCCCTAACCCTCTGGATATCCATATAACGTTATCACCTTGTTAATCTATCTCCGAGTGATTAAGTCGTGAAAGGAAGGACTGACGATGTAGTCGTCGATAAGACATTCTATATAACATATGAATGGGGTGAAGGGCGTATTCAGTTGACGAGTATGCGTTAAGGAATACGAGACATGAAACGTATGTTTCAAATCTTTGGCCAAAGTATCGCAAGTTCTGCTGATTGTGTTGTCCTAATTCACCTAGTCTAAGGGATGAGATGCCGATGAATAATGGTAACAATTATTCGATTAGATTCCTTAGACAGAGCATTACGAATCCCAGTTAGGGAAGAGAACCGCCAGAGTGTTGTGTTAAATAAAAACACTAACTCTTTTTACTCATGAATAGATCGGTAGATTACCGAGTCATGGAATGAATAGATCGGAGGTATTCCGAGTCATTACAGTGCATATGGTTATGCATTATATAAATGGTTATTTGATTGTGAGTTCTAAATTATGTATTTAGAACCGTATGCAATTAAAAAAAAAAATTTGACTTGTTCTATTGTCTAAAATGAGGATGATAATGCTCATAATTGATGCTCAAAACTCTGTCGTTCTTTTTGTCTAACCAGAACTGAATTCTAGCCCTGTATTTGTAATCGGCACCGACCGAGATGTAATTGGTGCCACTCAAAAAATCGGCATCGATCGAGTCTTGGTTGGCGATCGGGAATAGACTCCCGAAATGGCCAAAAGGGGTGATTTTTGAAAGATGAAAGTGATCCTCCCACCTCAAATATGGGAAATATCCCACTTTGCAAGGTTTGGGAGGAGGAGAAATAGGGGGATAGATGGATAAAATAGATATGGGAGGTTAGGAATTGATATGGGGTAGATAAGTGGTTAAGATATATGTAAAAGTATAATTAAATAGTTAATATTTAATTATCTATGGGTAAAACATAATGGGGTGAAATAAACTTAGGATAGATGTTTAAATCAAATATTAAATAATACCCTAAGGGAGAAGTGGTGATATAAACGTGCCCCGGGCTACGAGAAGGCAACGCATGCGGGGACACTAAATTGGGTAACCAATTTTAGGTGTCTGATTAGATTAATTGGATAGGTTGTGAAAGGGATGAATACATTCAATAGATAGGAAAGTATGTTTCCATGTGAGGGGCATAAGATGTGGGTATAACCATTTTGATATTATGCTAAACAATATGCACTAAGGGGATAGATTAACCCAAGATGGCATATGTTGATATAACATATGGATGAAAATACATAATTAAAATGCAATCAAACACGCACAAAGATGAAAGATTTCAATAAAAATGGTTGCACATAAGAACACATGTAAGATGAAAAATATGTATAGGATGACCAGTCATAGGCTAGATTGGATGTACAAAGGAGATGAATTTCCCCAAGATGACTCCTATATTATAAAATGATGTTCAAAATACGTATGAAAACATATTTATGAAATGGGATGGAAATCATGAGTGAGAAAAAACTAGGTGAGGAGCACTAAGGGGATAGGGTTACCTAGGATTCCCTTCTCACTAGTGTGTAATGGTTATGATGTTTTAGACAGGGGGCATGATAGTATGCTAGTAAGATGCAATATAAAGAAAAATAATAATAAATGATAGTAATAAAAAGATAATGATAAAACAAGATAATCATGATGAGTGCACTGATAACTAAGTAACTAATTTTAAGACAATTAACAAGAGATATAAGTAATTCAAAATGGGAATAATGTAAATGATTAAGTGCAATTTTAGGTAAGGATCATGTGTGAAATTTATTTATTTATTTGCATATGGTGATGTAAATTTAGGGATGAGTTTTTATTTTTCTTTGTAGTTCTAATTAGTAGTGATGCTAGAATACATGTCCTAAGATGACATGGGGTATTTGATTTCCTTAAAGAACCCCTTTAAAAGTGACAGGAGTACCCAAGACAAGTGAATAACATGGGTGTGAGAGATACTAGATAAGGATGGTGTAGATAGACTAATGTGGATTGGTAAGAGTGAACCTACATGAGAAGAGTTACTTTGAACCTGTAAAATTATGTGCAAGTGGATTGTAGAAACAAAGTTATGGGGGATGGGATGGGGAGAAATGAAGGCCTGAGATCACTCAAGACTTAAATTACTCAACATATCTCTTGGGACCTTGTTTATCCTATTTTTACCCAATTTTTATTATAAATTGGTGTTGCAAATGAAAGTTATTGATATGCAAGTAGTTGAAATATTGGTTCCCAAGCATGTTTATAATTTTCCATAGTATACAAGGCAAAAGTAAATATGGGCTATGATATTTGAACATGGCAATGGGTAAGTATGAAAATGGATAGTATGATGGAGGTGAATGGGTGAAGGGATTACCCTTGAGTGTGGTTATGTGGACAAGAAAGATACACATGGACTTGGGATCTTATTTACACATGATTCTGAAATCTATTTTTCACTATGGTACTTTCCCAAGGCACCACCGAAGTGGTTTTCACCATTGGATGCATATTTTTATTTATTTATTGTATGTAATTTTATTTTATTTGTATTTGAGTTGGTATTTTGGTTGTTCATGTGTGAAAGCACTTGAGGTGCATGATATTGATTGGATCATCCAAATCATATCCATTTGGAGTAGCCATCTTGTAAGTTCCCAAGCCAAAGTTTGCAATGAAAATATATGGACTAAGCCAATTAGGTTAAAACTTTCCATTTCCCTTTTTCTCTCATTTAAAATTGGTAGTTTTTATTTTCTCTGAGGACAAGGTTTTTAATTTGAAGTCACATATTTTGATGCACTTTTTATATTTCTTGTGTGTCTTGTTTTGATAAATTTTTAATTGGTCTAGGGCATGTTAGCATTTTTATTCTAAGAGATCAAGTTATTGGAGGCATTGGAAATAATATTCCTCTTTTTATTGATGTCTTGAATGGAAACATGACATGATGGTATCTTAATGTCTATTGGAAATATTGATTTAGTACCAAATATGATTGAATATGGAGTAACATTAGTAGGAGTGTGTATGGATATATTGAAGGCCTATAAGGTTGGATAGATTTTTGTGTTCCAATAACATCCTATTTGGTTAACAATATTTCTAAGGATGTACTTAAGTTTTTTATTAGAGAGTTCTAATTGGACATTTTCTTATGGGTAGTAATGGGAAGATAATTTTATCTTAGTATGGAAATGGGCACATGGATATTTTATTTCATGATTATTAAATGATTTTTTTGTTATCTTTTATGATTGTAGGTGGAATACTATAATGGAAAAGTATGTGATTAAGGATGAACTTATATATTTTATTTCTTGTCACATAGATGAGGGATATAACTTTGACCCATTTCATGGAGTATTTGGTTGTAGTGATGATGAATTTATGGATGTCAAAGGAGGTGAGATTAAGCTTTCTAATGAGATCGATCCTTTATGTAGAGAATGGATATGGAGTGGTAATGAGCTTCAGAGCTTGTGATGGCACATGGATCAATTCATCATGTTTTTGGAAGGATACACATTTACACACTTAAGTGAATGTATCCTTTTCTATAGTTGGAAAATAGTACCCGTTGAAAATGAGATTTCATCTAGGATCATATCACCGGTATGAGCACTTTGGAGATTTCCTCATGTACTTCCTTGATTTCCAATTCATCCTCTTTTGTGTTTAAACATATTAACAATATTTTTATAGCGTCTATGGTAGTGTTATGCCAATGTGTGAAGTAGGATGCATGTTAGATTAAGGATTTACGATGGTTGTGTGAAAGGTCAAATGGAAGAGGGTTATCATGGATGTAGGTGTAGATGTCATGGTACCAAGGTGAATCAAAACCAAAGTATCACATACCATAGTCGGGTAATCCATATGCAGGGACCATGAGTTATTCCACCAAGAATTAGGACTATTGTGAGATGGGTGACACTTCTAGAACATACCCAATGATAGGAATTACATTGAAATATTTGTTGCTAACATGAGAAACTTGTTCAAATTGGATGTGATTGAGTTATTGATTGAATTTTTCTATCATGCAATTTTATGTGATGATATTCTCATCATTGGTAGGATAGTCATCATTCACCTACTTGCTAATGAGTTGTGAGTCCCAAAATATGGTAAGAGATAAAATATTCCATTGGATTACTATTTGAGCCTAGAAATGACTGATTTATACTCTATTATATTATTGGTGCATGGAAATATGATATTGAAGGCCTTTAGAATTATATCTCCATGTGGTGTAAGGAAGTGGATGCCTTCCCCTAGAAATTATTGGTAAAGGAACCATCAAACTATAATGTCCATTCGTCAAATTATTTAATATTGAAAACAAATTCATATGGGAACTACATGTTAAGTGGATTGGTGTCTGATAATGGCATGTCTACTAGTTGATCTCCCAAAACCAATCCTTTTATGTGTTTTTATATGTATTCAATATCAAATTCGTTGAGGAGAATAATCTACTTATCCATTATTTTTGTTAAGGCCAAATTAGAAAGCAAATATTTGAGACGATGAACCTTGGCTCGAGCTTAGTTTTTCTATTGAGCATATAGTGTCACCGATATTGAGAGGAAAAAACTACATATAGACATGATGTTTTAATTTGTGTATAATTCAAAGCATAAGCAATGAGATTTTGGATCAAATAGTAGATGGCATGTTCTTTACCATTTTGATTAGGATGTTCTAGGAGAGCTCTCAATGTATGTTGAGTACTAGTAGATGATAAATGATACTCTTAGGGTAGGAGGTACCACAAATAGGGGATTCATTAGATAAAGTTTTATTTTTTCAAAGGATTCTTGGAATTCTTTATTCCATTGAAAGGTCATCCCCATTTTGAGAAAATTATTAAAGGGATTGCAATTTTGGGCCAAAAATGCTATAAATCTCCTAATTTATTATATTTTACCTAGAGGCTTCAGAATCGCTTGATATTTTAGGGTGGAGGAATTTCAACTATTGCTTTAAATTTTTCTAGATCAATCTCAATTCCTCTTTGTGACACTATGAACCTAACAATTTTGTAGGAGGTAATGCCAAACACAAATGTTTTAGGATTGAATCTAAATTTTTATTCTTTGAGGCGCTCAAAGATTTTTATTAGTACAAGGGGATGTTTGGTTAGTGTTTTTATTTTTCCAAGGATGCATTTGGCATAATCCTCTACAATGTCATGCATCACTTCATGAAATATGACTATAAAATCATGCTGATAGGTACCTCCCGAGGTGGAAGGGCATAACTTGATAACAAAACATCCAACAAGGTGTGGAAAAGGTTGTTTTATGTTGATCTTCTTTGGTGATATTTATTTAGTTGTATCCCAAGAATCCATCCATGAGTGATAATATTTCATGTTCCATTTTGGATTCCATGATCATATCAATGTTTGCAAGGGAAAATCATCCTTTGGGAAAGCTTCTTTTATATCACAAATACTCGAATGCCCCCAATATTTTTACCCACGAATACTATATTGGAGATCTAGAAAAAAATAATATATAGGACAAATGAATATGACATATAGAAATATCTACAACTTTCATTTACTAAGAGATCCACTTTAGGGTGCATATTTCATAACTTCTACTTGACATGTTTGGCCTATTTTCCCCTATAAGGTGATGTACTACTAATGATGGATCTAACAATGGAATATCCACATAGGACCAAGTAAATAAATTGGATAACTCTTAGAGTAGTACGCTTAATGTATCTCACTCTTCCAAGGATAAGGATGCCCCTGGATTTAGGAGTTTTGGTTCCTCATCTATACCAATGTCTATGTTGATAGTCTCTTCTATGAATGATGTTCAACCATTTAGAAGTCCGAGGTAGTGGAATATCTTTGCTCATTTTCTTATCTACAATATTTGTGGGATCTTTGAAGGATTATCCAAGTGAATCATCCTCATCTAGATGGAAAGAGGAATGATGATGACTAATTTGGGTTTAGAATTTGATAGTATGGATGAACTCTTGTTATCCAAATTATGTGTCAACATAAAGGTCAATATAACATCCTTTCTTATCATATATTGGTGGAATATAGTCCCGCACACCCATAAATTCAGCTATGGATTCCTCGTTTTGGAAGAGTTCAAGGAGAACGTGATCCAATTTTTGGTTTCATTAGATTAGTTGGGGGTAATGAAGGTTAATGTGGATGGAAAGGAAAACAATGTCATGAAATAGGTTAGTGGTGGACAAATCTACATATTGGCTAGATAAAAAAATTATTTCGATGTGGTCAATGGATTCCTTAGAAATTGAGTTTGTATAATTTATCTCATTATATATGTCATCACTAGGTGGTTTATATATAAATCCTATGTTGTTGGGATTTAAAATTATGGGGATAGGTTCAATAATTCCCTATTCATGGTGACCAAGTCCTCATCCCGAGTATCACATCAGCATTAGGATTTTATTGGGGATAAGATACTCATTATTTAAGTAGTAAGATGTCATTCCATCTTTTAGTAACCTTAGGTGAGTTTATAGGTCTTAGGTGTCATTAGGAGTTATATAACATATTATGTCATATGTGTAAGTATGCAACATATAGGAGTTACAATCCATTTATTGATTGTAAATAATTTCTCCCTTGTGGAGGTATGATGGGTCTTGCATGGGAGTTACAAAACACTCCTATTAATACCTCTTTTATTTTTATCTATGAAAATGAGGAGACCTTATTATTTTACATGCACAATTTCTTATGGTTGATTTCTTTCTTACTACATGGAGCTAAATCATGTTTCTATTAGAGTGAACTCCGTTGATGTACAAAGATTCTTTCTTGATCCTCATGCTCACACTATCTCATATGGTATCAAATAATTTTGTTGGGAATTGTGTTACTCATCCACATCCATTACTTACTAATCTTGGTTTTTGGTATTACTAGTTTCTTGTGTAAATTTTTTAATCTGTTTCAATTTGTGCTTTACTTGAACTAATTTGGTTTTATCTCATTTTTCATATATTTTATTGGTTTTTTGTGTGTGCAGGTTACATTTTGAGTTTTAGGGGTGGCTTCACCAAATTTGGTTGTCTATGGCTAAACTTGGTAGAAAACTTCTTTTAGAGGTATTTTTAGTTTTGGTTTTGATATTTTGTTGCAACCTTGCCTTCCTCCTCCATGTTTGTCATCCTGTCCTAATCTATCCCTAGTCACCTATCCTTCCACATCATTCCTCCCACCAAGATTCTTCCTAGGGATATATGCTACCCTTGACTAGCTTAGTCCTATGATATCTCCTAATCGAGCTCTATTTTAAGTTTCGTAAGCTCTCCTTCATGATACTTTTCTACTTTACAAACTCAGCTAAGACACTTGTCGTACCCAAAATTGTAGGGTACCGCACTTGCCTTTGCTTTGGAACAACGTTACACATGCCCCAATGATGATACAGGTCTCCTCGCAAGGTGTTCAAAATCCGAAAAGATCTCCAAGCATGCGTTAACATCTCACATGCCCCGCTTAGCCCCTGCGTGCTTTGTTTTCTCTTCTCCCCTCCTTTTCTTTGTGTTTTGGTCTTCAGTGACGAAACCGCCACCCTACTCGTATGCTGGTCCTTCACGCATTTTCCAGAATGCTCTTTTTAACATGACTCGTGTAAATTTTCAACGTTTACTAGCTTTTTTCACCACCTTTTCTTGTATTTATGATTCTAGTTCCCTGGAATAGTGTTTTGGCATTGTTTATGGTTTAAGAGATCAATTTGGTTTTCACCTTTGGGTAAATGGGATTCTATAAATAGTTGGCTTGTGCTCAAGCAAATGGCCCCTCAAATTTTCCTTTGAATTTCTCATTTCAATAGCTTAGCCTTTCAATTTTTCTTAGGATTCATAGTTTCATTTGTTGTATGCATGGTTAGTGTTATTTAGCTATTAGAAAGCCACATATTCTCCTTGTGCAAGTGTTGTTATTATTTCATCCAATCAATTGGAGTAGGATAGTTTGATTTTCAGTAGGAAGCCATTAAATTTGTAGGTTCTTCTCATCAAATAGGATAGTTTCAGGTTCTGGATGTTTTATGTTGCATGACTCGCAATAAATCCCGCTAGGAATTACATAAGCCAAGCTCTGTTCTCTTGCGCTATCCCTCTCCTACTCACATTGTATTCAGTCTGCATCCTAAGCTACCATTGTTCCAATATCTACTTCTGTTGATGCTAGCATTACATGCTTTTCTTGGATCCATGTGAACACAAAGGAACAAGGAGATCACACTAAGGGGACAAGGCCACACACCATCGGATTCACCACTATTCTGCAAAATCCAGGTTCAAGCTTTCAAAGTTCTAGTTAAAGCATATCAAATAGAGTAGCCAATCATTTCATTTCAGTTAATTTTACTTTTGATATTTCCAGGGAAGCTATGGGGATTGATAGTTTCTGAGAAACTATGATTCACTCCTCACTTCTGAGGTAGGATCGAGAGTCTTTCAAATAGAGTAGATCAGTTATCTGATTTATTTAGAGTAGATCTACAAACTGCACAGACAAGTAGCTATACTCAGTTGCTTTGTCTATTTTAATTGTGTTATTAGTTTAGTTGTCAATTGCCAGATATATTAGATAATTGCTCTTTTAAATTCTGTTCAGTAGTTTATCAATAAAATCAGATTTAGGAATATACATAGATATATCTTGCGTAGTTAATTTATTCTGTCATTAGTTAGATTTATATCATTTCCTTCTTGCATGACAATCATGGGACCTAGAGAGCCTAGAGAATACGTATTCGAGCCAATCATGCCTCAACCCAATCTTATTACAGCAATAACTGATATAGATCAGAACCTTAGAATCCAAGTCTTCCAAACAACAACAGACTTACAACAAATCAGCTCACAGTTAAGAGGATTAAACGTAGAAGACGACAAAGCGTATACGTTTTGGTCAAACCATCGACTACAGTTAAACTAGATAAATATCCACATGACTGTAGAAGGGCTTGAAAGAGAGCAAACATTTGGTTGTGATCCTTTGGTCCCACAGCCAGACGTAGGAGACACTCTCACGGACATAGATACTAGTTTAAGAATTCAGGTTGCAAGAACGCCTGTAAGATACTCTGAAAAGATTGCACAACTGTTAATTCTGAACATAGAGGCCAAAAAGGCATACGACTATTGGATACTAGGGATTAGGGACTAATTCTACACATGACCATAGCAGGTCCACAACAACCATGAATCTATGGTTGTGATTCACAAATCCCACAACCCAACGAGTCCACAGGTCAATCCGACGTTGACGCTGGCTTACACACATTAGTATTCAGATCCACTCCACTTCTACCTATCATCATCACACAGTTATCCTTGTTAGACGTAGCAGCTAATGAATCTAAGGATTTCTGGACTAGACCAGAGAATCGACCGTAGAGTCCACTATACCCATCATCCATTTTCATGACCCTATCTGGAGACATACACGAAACAATCCCAGGTCATTTTCCACGTATCCCACAACCCATAGATCAAATCATGCTAGAGCTCGATATTGATTGGAGCCTTTGAGCATTCATCCTCATCGATCAATCTATCACGCCAGTTCAGGTTAGGAGGGCCTTCTTTGCCTTAGATTCACAGATTCCACTAGTGCGCATCAAAGACATAAGATTTCCTAACTAGTTTGTCTACATCCCACGCATATTCCATCCCCACCGGCTGTCTTGGCACGACCTCGGGAGGTTGGGTGCAAGGAAGAGTTACTTGTAGATTCCCACACTCACTTGTCACTTTTCCATCGTATAAAATTGGTGAACCTGATGTGAACAACACAGTGCTTCCCCTTTTCTTTATTACCTCTTTCTTCCACCTTTGCTCTTTCCCATTATTCTGTAGGTATTCATATACCCCCCGAATATGTCGGGATTCGATGCATATGGCAGACCTCTCCTAGGTCTTGAGGCATACTACGCTCAACTGAATAGATAGTCATCACCCTCACTCTCAGTATGGGGTGACAACTATTCAAATAACCAATTATCAACACAAGCTCCACCTCCAAGGACTAGATATAGTTCATATTTCCAAATAGAGGATATGGGTCAACTTGCACAAACACAACAAATAGAGCCTTTAGGCTTGAACAATATGATGTTCACGGAGAATCTAGTTTGTCCCCTCAGTCTTTTTTAGACCACAAATTAGCAGACAATTAGATCCATACCTGGTTTTAGATGATGAACATTCAGTGCATTATGCTAGGAATGAACAATGCTCGGGAGTATGTACCCACCTATAGGAAGTTTACAAACACGACCCGAGGTCTCTTTTCAAGAAAACACCTCCATGCCACTACCTATAGGAAATGCCCTTGGTGAAACTTGGTAGGGAAATGATCAATTCATAGCGGGGTATCACATGCCTATACAACCTCAGAATATACAACAAACGCCACCAAGGCAAAATACTAGTGACTTCACCAAATGAAGTCATTTCGACTTTAGTAGAAAGAGTTAGAGGGTTAGAACTTGCTCAAGTGAGTCAAACATCTCAATTCATGCAGGTAGGAAATTCCAATCCTCCACATCATCCTAGCCAAGTAGACCTCCTCATAGGAATAGGCACGTTGGGCATGCCTCCTCAGTATTCACAACAAACACCAACTAGAACCATTGTTTCTAACACTATTCGGTGGAGAATATGATACCTCCCGGTCTTGTACAACACAATCCACTCTTGGGGAATACTCCTTCATACTTAAACATGTACTCCAAGTCACCACAAGGAGATATGTTCTCCTCTCCCGGCATGCTTGCTCAACCACGGGGTTTCCTTATGCCCCTACAAATGCATACACTACGTTGTATCAAAGCAACCCATTCCACCTCCCCCCCTCAACAGGCACCATCAATGGTCGAAACCTATGTGATAGGGACTTATTCAGAGTATTTGAAAGAGCCCTTAGACTTCACCATACGAAGCGTCATGCTTCCGAGACCTCTTCCCGATTTGCCCAAATACAAAGGGGAGGGAGACCCGAATACACACATTAAGGCCTATGCCACAGCCATTCGAGAACTACTTCCTTGGGATGGGGTTGTTGCCAAAATATTCCCCAAAACCTTGGAGGGCATCGCCCTCGATTGGTATTATAGAATACCTAAAGCTTCCATCCATTCATTTAAACAACTCGTTTCAGAGTTCATTAAGGCGTTTGACATGAACAAACTATTAAGAACAGGAATCAGGGAATTCTTACACATTAAACAAGAGCACAATGAATTTATCGCTCATTTCATCCAGAGATGGTGTATAGTCCTTTATTCTTCGGCCAGTGCTCCAAACATGGACCAAATGGAACTATGCGATTTATTCCTTCATTCTCTTAGCAGAGAGGTGAAGGAAGAAGTCTAAAAGTTCCCACTAAGGACTTACGATGAAGTACTTGAGAGCACTCTCCAAATAGATCAAGCGGTAATAGATAGCAGTTGCAAGACGTATGGAGCAAACAGGAGGTTAATCACCCCCAACCAGAATACTATGACTTACCCTACTACCACAAACGTCAATCAAGGACCTAAAATCCTTAACAAAAATCACGGCGCAACAACCGATGGAGTAACTGACCAAGCTAAAAAGGCCAATGTTGTAAATACTCCACCGCCGATTAATAATCAACGAAATAACAACTTTACCCCAACAATCAATTCGGTGGATTTTAATCATCCACAACAACAACAAAAAAATGGTGGATCCGCACACGGGGTCCAAGCCAAAACTCAACTCGATATCAAAATCGAACCAAAACCAAAAACAACAAATAGAAAACCTTAATCCTAATAGGCAACAGCTTTCATCGAGTTTTGGACCACAATATACACCAAACCAAAGAACCTATAAATTACAATCCTAACTCGTTTGTGGTTTTCACAAGATTCAAGGCCACGACACTAGAACGTCTTTGTGACTACAATAAATTCATGCAACATTTTCCGAGAGGAGCAAAGACAACTTTTCATAGATATGTTCTTGCAGATCTGCGTCACCAAGACCAAATACATTTTCATGGGTAGTTTCCCTCAAAATGCTCTCCTCAAGATCTTCAATTATCTACTCCCAAGTCACAATAATAACAAATTAAATCCAAATGGAATGAACAGAGGTGTAATGGTAGGAAATAATGATTATGAAGCCTCGACTTCACTAAATCCACCTGTTGCACCACAATTAGGAAGTCAACCACGACCCAAGATAGTCAGTTTAGTAGAATTAGATACCGAACTACCCGTGGAAGCCGTAACAAGGACACGAGAGTATTCCTCTTAGCCAAGTCCAAGTTACTCGCTAGAGACAGATAACATCCAACAAATATTAGTGAAACCCGTAGGTGCCTATGATCTAATTAATGACCTAACAAAAACCTTCTCTCACATCTCCTTTTTGGATTTTCTGAGGAACTCTCCTGCCCACAGGGCTGCTCTTTTAGAGGCATTAGGTTTAGGTCATTTAATTAACATCACTCCACCTCCCAAAACATAGGTAAACCATATAGACTTTGATATCCACCCTCCGGGATGGCCGGATAGGGATACCAAGTTTATTTTTGAAATAAACAAAATGCCAATAGACGTTGAGATTGCACGCAGAGGTGATCCGGCCTTACATTTGCAAGTGTGGGTTTATAACAATTACGTTAAACATGTAATGGTTGATGATGGGGAAGTAGTTAACATAGTCCCCTTCTCTTTCCTTCAAAATCTAGGGTATGGAGAAACAAATTGTTCCACGACTCGAGAATACGCTAAGAGGCTATGATAGCCTTAAGGCCACTTTAATTGGAACTATAATACTACTAGTTACCTTAGGACCCAAAACAATCCTGACTGAGTTTTATATTATAGATCGGGAAACCAATTATAATATGATCCTCGACCAACCATGGATACACCATATGAAGGCAATCCCTTCTACGTTATTTCAAGAAGTAAGGTTCTTGCACTTAGGAAGATATTCATAGCCAAAGGTGATCCAAAACCATTTGATATACACCTAGCTGACTTAAAGAAAAGACCGGGCATTCACTCTGAGTTTGAACTCCCAACAAACCAACTTAATAAACCGACCGACGTGAAACCAGAAGAAAAGTTGGTACCTACAACAGATCTTGAGACTATGAGCCTAATCAAGACTATCCCAGCCCTCAAGGATGAGACTAACATTGTAGAAATAGTATCATTAGGAACTACTGTGAAGATTGTTGACTTACTAGAACAGGATCTACCAATTTTCCTACCATTTGATTCTGTAGGTATGGGATATACCCTAGGTGTTGGTGCTCTTCTAGCAGAGGATCTCTGCATGGTAGACGAAGCAGAAGAAATTGACGTAGCAAATGTCCCAACATCCATCTTCCCAACTAAATATTGGACTCTCCATTTCGATGAGGTAATATTTCGTTATGGGGTCAAAGTGTGATCTTTACTTCTCCTGAGGGAAAGATCCTACCGTTCACCTTTAAACTAAATTTTGAATGTACAAACAATGGTGTGGAGTATGAAGCCCTCCTCCTTGGCCTCATCATAGCTAAAAGGCTCGGTGTTAATGACATCAGGGTGTTAGGAGACTCTCAATTAGTAGCAAACCAAGTCTCTAAGGTGTATGAGACTGAGTGAACACTTACATGACTCTACAAAACAATAGTATTAACTTTGAGCAAAGAATTTGACTTCATATCCATTGAAGCAATCCCACGAGAACAAAATCTTCTTGCGGATTCTATAGCAACCTCAGTGTCACACTTCACCCCAAACAGTGAGTTAGAAGATACCCATTTCATGGTATCCCTTCGTACTGAACCATTAGTGAAAACAATGTCAAACCCTCTTTTAACGAACATAGCTGAGAACAACTCTACTATCCTAGACCACGTTGATAGTGATAGAGCCACTCTGGATTACTTAAATGCCTATGCAACGTTACATCTCACCCATCATGTGGTAGATTTTTCCTTAATCCCACATTCATCTTCCTACTTCGGAAATCCCATGATAGAGCTTCCCCCACAAAAGGAACTCAGCATATACATAGTAGAGAATGGAGACGATCTGGAATTACCTCCAACCCCACCTGAGTTTGAAGAAGGTAACACTTCTTTAATCGAAGAAACAATTGATATTAACATTGGAATGGAGGAAGAACCAAAGATCTTGAAATTAGGATCCTCATTAACTCCAGAAGAAATAGAAATACACACTCGAATCCTCAAAGAACATCAGAAGGCTTTTGCATTTAATTATAAAGAAATGACAGGGGTTGCACCTCACATCGCGGTACACAACCTCGTCACCAAATCAGATGCAAAGCCAGTTAAACAAAAATCGAGACCAATGAAACCCAAGGTGGCTCTCATGGTGAAGGAAGAAGTAATGAAACTCCTCCAAGTAGGATTCATCAAGCCGGTCGATTACTCTCAGTGGGTATCTAATATCGTTCCTGTTCTCAAAAAGAATGGGAAGATACACATCTGCATAGACTTCTGAGACATTAACAAAGCATTCCCTAAGGACGACTTCCCATTACCATCCATAGACGTCATCATTGACACAATAGCCGGATTCGAGCTTTTGTCTCTCATGGATGGATTCTTAGGATATAATCAAATTAGAATATCTGAACAAGACCAAGCCAAAACCACGTTTATAACTCCTTGGGGAACCTATTGCTACGTTGTTATGCCATTCGGTCTCAAGAATGTTGGCGCTACATACCAGTGGGCAATGACATACATATTTCACGATCTTATTCACAAAATCATGGAATCCTATGTAGATGACTTGTTGGCCAAGGCCAGGAAGCGTTGTGATCACCCGGAAGTACTCTGCATCATTCTTTCACGTCTAATAGAATACGAAGTCACACTAAACCTAGAAAAATGCATTTTTGGTGTGACAGGAGGGAAGCTCCTTAGTTACATTATATCGTCACGAGGGATCGATGTAGACCCAGCCAAAATCTGGGCTGTTCTTGAAATGATCCCACCATTGGATGAATCGAATCGTGTCATTTCTTGAGAAACTCGGTGTAATCAAGATTCATCCCATTTAAGCTTTACCATTCATCCAATCAAAAATCTACTCAAGAAAGATTATCATATCAATTGGACTAATGACTATAACGATGCTTTCAAACAGCTTAGCATTTCTTGTTGTCACCACCCACGCTAATGCCACCTAAAATAGACCGCCCTTTAATATTATATTCACGAGCTACCAATGTCTTGCTTTGTATATGCTAGCTCAAGAAGACGATGAAAAGAGAGAACGTGCGATCTATTTTATAAGCCGCATGTTACTCAATTATGAAACATTCTATACACAAGCGAATGAGAGTGCCTTGCCATAGTCTTCGCAACCAAACGCTTAAGATATTACATGCTAAATTAAGAAACGAGGGTCATTGTAAAAACTAACCATTTATGAATCTTCCTCACGCAAGGGTCCTTGTCTAAGAACGATGGACACTTTATAGCCTTAATGGGTGAATTTGAATTAACTTTTGTAAATCGAAGTCCGTTAAGGGACAAGTCATAGTAGATTGGTTAGCTAACAACCCATTAGATGGAGGCAATCTAGTCGATTTGGACTTTCCCAATGAATGCATATATTACATTGAAACTAGACCTCCCATCTCTGAATGTCCTTGGTATACTTGATATTATTAATTATATCATGAACCATACATATCCATAAGGTTCTACGCCACAAAAAAGAAGGCATTATGCATTATCATAGCTAAATACATTATTATAGAACAAGTGCTCTATTGTAAGGCTTTCAATGGAATGCTTCTAAGTCAGGTTGTGTTGACACGAAGAATCCAAGAAGATCCTCCACGAATCTCATAGTGGAATATGTGGAGGCCACTTTGGTGGTCATGCCACCACTCGTAAAATACATCGGATGGGCTATTTTTGGCCCACTCTAGAACACGACGCAATAGAGTTTATACGTAGGTGTCATAAATGCCAAGAATTCTCCCATGAGATTCACATGCCGGCACAAGCTCTACAACCAATCGCTACTCCATGGCCCTTTTCTACATGGGGCCTAGATTTGATAGGGAAATTCTCTCCCTCATCTATAGATAGCCATAACTTCATAATCATAGCCACCGAGTATTTTACCAAATGGGTAGAGGCTATGCCTCTCACCACTGTACCAGGTTTTGTGATCGCCAAGTTCATTTTGAACTAGATCATTTGTAGGTACGGTGTCCCACAAATCATTATCACAGATAATGGGACTTCTTTTAAGAATGATGAGGTTTGTGAACTATGCAATAAATTTAAGATAAATCATCGTACATGCCTCCCTGTATTACCCTCAAGCTAATGGACAGGCTGAAGCAACAAATAAAACATTAAAATCCATTCTCCTTAAAACAGTGAAAGAAAACAAAAAGATTGGCATTTAAAGTTATACCCGGCCTTGTGGGCCCACCGAACCTCAATAAGAACACCAACAGGAGTAACTCCTTTCTCGCTGGTATTCGAGAGCGAAGCAGTTCTCCCACTTGAGGTTGAAATACCTAGTCTCTGCATCTCATTACAAGGGATTCTGGATGAAGATGCTTATAGAGAAGCACGTCTCTCCCAACTAGAAAGCCTAGATGAAGCCAGGTTAGATGTTTGAACAAAGGGCACAAAGTCTATGCTGACCAAATGTGCCGGTAGTATAACAAGAAGGTCTATGAATGAGACATATATGAAGGTGATCTAGTTCTAAGACTAGACAATCGGATCGATAAAAAGACCAATGAAGGGAGGAAATTCTGGCCCAAATGGTTGGGCCCATACCGAGTCATGAAGGACTATGGAAATGGTGCATATCTCTTATGCACACTGGAAGGTGAGGAATTTGGTGAAACTGTCAATTCCCTACACCTTAAACGATTCTATGCATAAGTGACCAGCACTATCTATATAATTATATCTACATTGCATCTTCATGTAGTTAGGTTCATTTCATCTGCTTGTTTCGTACAAATCTTGTGATCAAGGAACTTATTCCCAAAGCAATTCATTACAAACTTCTGATGGTATTGACATTAGCTTTCAAATCATACTTCTTCACTTTCATAGTCACATCACCCATTTCTGAATAATTTCATCAGATAAAGCTAGATATGACAAAGTCTTAACGGTAACCATACCAAGATCTGCAGCTTGTTCTCACTTTGGTTTCTTCCTAGGATAGGTATCTTGCCTATGGTCTGTTCTAGAAGCTTCATCATGTCACATCTATCCCGTATGCATATCTCTTTGGAAGTAAGAACATACTGACATTTTGCTCAAATAAACAAGTCAAATATAGATCAAACAAAAAAATTATTTTTACACATTTCCTTGCCCTACCAACCTTCGGTGATGAGCTTGCATCTCTTACTAGTGACGTAGGGTTGGGAAAGGATGGGAATGCCCTTACTCGCTTGTACCTTGTCCATGGTGATAAGCCCATGCTTCTGACTAGTAGCATGGGGCAGGGTATGGGGGGTCCTCTTAACAATAAATGTTGAAGGTAGTCAGCAAACAATTCAAATGAACCTTTGAAATCTTGAGTCAAAAACGAATGAATCAGATGTCCAAAATTCCAAGAGAGTTCAAAACCCTAAAAACCAGATTTTGTCAACCATGTGGCCATCTACGGATCTAAGTCTAGATAAACTGCAAAGCAAGTAGCATTCTAAACTATGGAGTCACTTGAGTAGAGTAGGTTTGTAGCATCCTAATTTGGTTCCACCAAATCTTTGTCTATCTCTCATCACTACCATTCAACAAATTTCATAACTTGTGCCCTTTCTAGCTCTCGGTGATGAGCCCTCGCATCTTACTAGTTGCGTGGAGATAGGAGTGGGGCAAGTTCATCTGCTCATCATACCAGTTTATCATCACATTTTGTCAAAAACAAATATGAAGTATCAAAAATTGCTTGTAGAAACTAAAGTTCAAAATCACATTGTGTCTACATTATCATACATCAACATCACGAAATACAAAAAGAAAGAAAACATTTGTATCATTTGTTCTCCATTGCATACATTCTGAAAAGCATATAAAAACAACATTATAATTTACATATGAAAGCAAATCACAAGAACATTGATACCAAGAGTTTGATCCAAAAAGAATATATATATATAGTCAAAATTCCTGTACATGCCATCATGCACTAAGCATGGTCAAAACGCTCAAAGAGCCCGAAAAATACAAATACATCATACAAACAGTCTAAGAGAGCCAAGTGGCCTCTCAACCCCTATGAGATCCCTCTGATGGTGCATGCCCACATCTAGGACTCGCTACGCCGATGCTCGAGTGCATGGAGGGATCATGGTCCCGAGGAGCGATTGCGGCCTCGGCATGAGAGTGACTCCTCATCAGGTGCTCTGCTGCTATCCCGTACCCTACTAGCTCGGACAGAGGGAAGTCACCATCTTGGCCACATGCCAGATAGGGGCAAAAACATCGGTATGCCTACCAGCTACTGAAGGCTCCCCTACATCCATGGACAGCTCCGCACGGGTCTTCTCCATAGGGATCATTAGGGTATCGGTGCATACCCAAGAATCGGTCTCACCACTCATCGCCAGCTCTCTACACAAGCAAAGGAGAAAAACCCAATTAGAAATAATCAAGAGATAGAAACAAATATAAACAAAAGGAGAGATAGCAACTAAGGAAATCCTAACTAGAAACAAACATTAAAAGGAAGGATGATAACTCACTCGGATCTCTAGGCCTCCAAGATGGATCTCTAGGGTCGGCACCTACCACAGATGCCACCACTGACTGGTGCGCTCCTCCTATGCCTGGGGCCACATAATGTCCTACTATGGACTCATCCTCTCCACCCAAGCCCTGAGAGAGTGGCTCCTCTAAAACCAGAGTCACCCTCTCTCGCACTCTGCTCCGCCCTCTCGTCTGTAAGATATCCTGAGTGTCATGCCACTCAGGATTGTTGTCCTCCTCTCTGCTCGACTCACCGATCTCCTCCTCTATCTCCCCCGTGAACTCCTTGGACTCAGAGTCTATATCAATGGGGTCGTCGCTGCTGTGGGCGGGACTGTGGCAATCTGAAGTAAGGGTGCCTGAGGAGCACCGGCTCTCCCTCAAGCTTGTACTACCCACCTAGCTGCAATGGGGACACCAGGAGTAACAACTATCCAACCCCGGCCTCTAGGACCTCCCCTAGCCTCTCGAACTGATCTATATACCGGTACCACTGGGGAAGCATACCCACGTAAGGCAGGCCAAACTGCTGAGGCACTCAACCAAAAGGATGTATCTCCACCCTCCCCATCCTATCAACAAGTTGCCCTGTGGTGGAGCAAGAAATCAAAGTAAGAGCCTCCTCGCCCCATAAACCTGCCATGGCCTGATAAGGTGTGGCCTCCATGTCATCAGTGGTCAAGGAGGCGACTGGATGATGAGGTTCTCTGAGCACCGACATGTCTGCTTCATCTTACAACCCTCACAACTCTAGGATCTACCACCTCTACACCTCTCCCATAGGGGATGAAACACTCGTAGACCCACTCATAACCGGTGGTCGGATGGCTCAATGATCGCCCTTGTAAATGCAGACCACCTGGTACAAATCATGATAGGTGGTCCTAAGAATGTCGGCTCCCCAGGCGTAAATCCGCCATGCCCCTCAATCTGCTTTAATGATGGGGGCCAGAATACGATAAAGTGTCTCCTCCCTTATCCCCGATCAATCTCGAGGCAAGGATCTCCATAATGGCCTCGAGGGGATAGGCGGAGGCTAGGAATAGATCGGACCCTCACCCCTTCTTCGAACCAAAGTGGAGATAAATGCATCTCCCATAAATGAGACCCACCGTGATGTCTAAGCCCATAACCCTACTTGTCTCAAGAGTGAGTCGTCTCCCAATAATTGGGACCCCCAAGATACGGTAAACGTCCTCCAAAGTAATGGTCCACTCACCCCGGACCCTGGTAATCGGAAAGTGTTCCGATCAACATCCCAATATGAAAATAAGTCACAAAGTATGTGACTAGATGGTGCAACATGTGGGACCCGTGATATGCGCAGTATACCAGCCCTCTGAAGAGTGTCCTGCTCATCCTGAGAAAGGGCATCCAATACTGCCGGAAGCCAATCACACTCCCTCTCCCGGCTCCATCGGATATACTCCTCCTTCACCTGCATACACCCAAAAACACACAAAACAGAGTAAGTTAGTATCCAAATGACATTAGAAAAATCATGAAAGCAGGTAAGGATGCTAAAAATGCAAAAATGAATTCAAATAAGTGTTATTTGTACATTCTGTGTAGGACCGCCGCCCTGAGCAGGGTGGTGGTTCCGTAATCACCGCCTTAAAGGCGGCAGTCTTATAACCGCCACCCCGATCGGGGTGGCGCCTCAGTAACCGCTGCCTCGCTCGGTGGTGGTCATCATGTCCCAAAACCCACGCGGGTCATATGCCCTAAAAATGGCTACAAAAGAAAAATAAAGACCATTTTGATTCAAACAAGGCCTACCCAGTAGGCCCCCTAGTTGACCCTATTAAAACTGACATTTTCAAAAATACCCCCATGACAAAGATTTCACCATTTTAACATTTTGAAGACAAAAGCGGTAAATCAAGAAAAACTAACTTGTGATTTCATGGGTTGTTGTTTCACTTGCGAAGGCATGATCACAATCTCGCCCAAACGTTTTGACTATACTCTGAGAAACTCACACCGTCGGTCCCAGCTTAAAATCAACCAAATCAACATGCGCAAATGAATAGGAAAATGGGCCCACTTTTACATATATAACAACCTGACTTGTTTTGAATGCCCCTTTTCGCAGGTTTGGAGCACCGACAGAGGTAAGTTCTTATCCCCGCACAAATGGTACATCCTCATTTCATATTATTTTAGTATTTATTTTCCGATCTATTTTGTCTATCTACACTTGAGTCCTCTTTTCATTTTGCAGGTGGCAGGAATTTTGGATGGCGTCATTCTGACACATGGACGTATCAGGTATAACTTCTAACTTCCCATTTCAGGACCGCCATACTGGACCCACCGTTTTACGCCTCTTCATGGCTAAAATGCTTCTCCGAGGGGGCAATATGTACGTACCCAAAATTGTAGGGTACTGCACTACCGGAACAACGTTACACATGCCCCAATGATGATACAGGTCTCCTTGCAAGGTGTTCGAATCCAAAAATCTCTCCAAGCATGTGTTAACATCCCACATGTTAGCATAGGCATATTTATTGCATTGTCTTTTATTTAATAATGTGCAACATGTGCACTCTAGTCTAGTGACTTACATTCAATATTGTTATATTGGATAACATTCAATATTGGTATTAGTAGTAATTACATGTGCATGTGAGATGGGTCTTATCATCTCATAGTTGGTGCCTGATAGGGTGTCATGTCTATCCATATGAGGTTGTCTAATATCTATAAATATTATAGCTCTTGCATTGTTATGTAATCTGATTTCATGATCAATAATATTTGTGAGGCTTCCGTCCCTCTTTGGTCATTGCAATCTTATTCTATTCTATCATTTGGTATCGAGCTATACCATTATTATCATTTGGTATCAGAGCTATACCATTATTATCATTTGGTATCAGAGAAGGTTCTATCCAAGCAAGGTTGAAGAGGAGCACTATTGGAGAGGATCCATTGGAGAAGAAGATCTACATCAAAGGAGAGCCATTGAAGCATCCCGTAGCCTCCATTCCTTCCAAGCATCCCTCAACTAAAATTTGACCTATCCACTTATTTGGAAGGTAATTTTTTTATTAGTCATTGGCATAGCCAATTGATCTAACATATTGGTGGAATATTTCAGATTTGGAGATCTTAAAAAAAAAAGATCTTGAAAAAAAAAAAAAAAGATTTGTGAAAAAAAGAGATCTTAAAAAAGGAGAGAGATCTTGAAAAAAATTGCAGATCTAAAGAAAAAAAGATCAGATCTAAAAAAAAAAATCAGATCTGAAAGTGGAGGTGTGAAGAATTCGGGAGCAAAGGTTGAAGCAGTCCCGTCAACAAAATTCCAGCAGATAGCTCTTAGAAAAAAGGACATAACTTTTTCATACAATGTCGATTGATGTGCCATTTTTTCTAGAAATATAAGAAGGAGACACAACTTTTCAGTTTACATCATCTTTAGATTCAGCCTCTACATGTGACGAAAAGTCTATACAAGTCGATCATTTTTTCTCAAAAAAAAAATCAGATCTAGCTGGTAAATTGGTAAGATCTCAAAAATAAGATTCCGATTCTTCTAAATTTTGTGGGTTTCAAGAAAAATATTGTATGATGCTTTGCTGTCAAAATTTTAGAAAAACCCAGATCACGGTTTGTGAGAAAAGGTGAAAACAATATTCAGATTGTTTGTTTGGATCTTGGGAACAAACAGGTCAGCGGTTCAATTCCCACTCTCTCCATATTTTTTATTAAATTATTTTTTTGGAAAATTTGGAGAAATTACTAAATTTTGGGAGATTTCCAAATTTAGAAGCTCACCAAACACATTTAGAGCCACCACTAAATTTAGCGAGAAAAACACCTATTGGGGGTAAAAATATTTTGGCCTAAATTGTGTATTTTGTGATTCTAGACCCTTTTTTCTAAAGAGGGGGGACACAAAAACTTCATTTTGATGTACTTTTAGAGCATGTTGTACTAATCTTGGTGCATAAAGTGAAAAAAAAAAAAAAAAAAGTGTAAATTTTTTATTTTATGTTTGGTTCTATCACACGAGATCTTTGATCTCATAGCAGCGTTCGGTATATACGGTGCCTCTGGGAAGCGCTTACGGGTGATGCCATCGCGACTACTACTACACTTAACACCTAACATAGCTGCCTAAACATCATCTGGGCATCGACCCTATAAAATCGACGGGGAGTAATAAGGACACAATACACACACATTTGAGCCCTCCCATCCGTTTGTGCTTGCACAAACCCCTCTCCGTACTGTCTACGTACCACGTACTAAATTCTTTCACGTGCATTAACACCTCTTTCCATACTGACGGGTATATTGAAAGGGTGATCTTCTTCCACGTACCGATGGGTATATCGGAAGGGAGCGTATATAGAAAGGTTTGGTATATCGGCCTGACGGTATATTGAGAGGGAGACCATAAACCTGGAGTGATAAGAGCCTTACCCTTTGTCAGAAATTCAGAGTTTCAGAAATTCAGATTGCAGAAATGGGTGCACAAGCACCAAAGTTCTTCTTGCCAGATTCACAACTACTTAGAGGAGACAACTATGCTACATGGAAACCGAAGATCAAGATGTTACTTGAGTTTGAAGACCTATGGACAGTTGTAGATGGAAAAACAACAAGATCACTTGATGATGGAAGACAACAAGTTCAATTTGACAGGGCCAATCAAAAGGCCAAGTTGATCATCTTGTTTAGCGTAATGGACGATGTGCAACCCCACATTAGAGATGCCACATCGGCCAAGGATGCATGGGATAAGTTGAGCACAGTCTATGAGGCAAAGAACAAGAATGCCATCCTCAACCTACTATCACAACTGCATACTCTCAAGTTCAAGCACAATGAGAAGGTTGAAGTTTTTTTGAGACGAGTTGCTACTTTGAGGGCATCTCTATTGGCATTGGGAAAAGAGATAAGTGATGAAGACCTCGTACCAATTGTGTTGCGAGCACTTCCTCCTTCCTACAGAATCTTTGTGACAACTATCAATATGAGTGAACACACAGTCACCTTTGAGAAGTTGGTCAATCTACTTCAACAAGAAGAGGCAATGAACAACAAAGATCATGAAGATGAGCAAGCACTATCTTCCAATCATAAAGGAAAGGGGAAATTTCAGTCCAATCACAAGAAGTCCCAACAAAATCAAAGTCAACAAAGGTACCAAAGTCAATGAGACAACACCAAGAAGTGTCCCATTTGCAATAGAGGGGGACATGACATCAAAGATTGTTGGTACAATTCCTACAAAAAGGGTTCATCAAGCAATTCAAAACCCAATAACCAACAGGGTAACAATAATTCAAATAAAGGGAAGTCCAACAACAACAACAATCAAGGGCAGAAAAATGGTAATTGGCAAAGAAAACCCAAACAACAAGGGTACATTGCCGAACATGAGGATGATTCAGATGAAGGACACCACATGTATTCTGCTCAATTTGATGAAGAAACCAAGTCCACACAAGATATCTGGTATGTTGACTCGGGTGCAACTTGACACATGACTGGACACAAGGATTGGTTCTACACACTACGTGACTCACCTAACAAGAACCATGTGTCATTAGGTGATGACTCATCATACAGTGTCAAGGGGATTGGAAACATTTCACTACCTCTTGGAAAGCATGACTGTAAAATCACAGATGTATTGTATGTACCTGGGTTGACCAAGAATTTGCTATCAGTTAGTCAACTCCTTGATCACAACTTGAAGTTGGATTTTGACAGTAATAATGGAGAAAAAGTGTGCTTGATAAGAGATAAGTCAAGAGGTTCCAAGATTGTAGCAAGAGCCTCCAATGTGGGACGCATGTTCCAACTTGATTTTGTCCACAAGGATGATCAAGCTCTAGTGGCCAAAGACACACAATCTGTAGAACTATGGCATCGCAGATATGGTCACATCAGTTTTGGCTATCTCCAAACACTTCAAAAGGGCAACATGGTGAAAGGATTGCCTACACTCAAGCACAACACTGACAAGTGTCACAATTGCCTAGCTAGAAAGCAACACAGAGTACCCTTCTAGAAGAACACATATAGAGCTAAGGGAAAGCTTGATTTGGTGCACACCGATCTTTGCGGGCCCATGCAACCAAGTCATTCTGGATGTCAATACTTCATGCTTTGTGTTGATGACTACTCAAGAAATATGTGGATATATTGTCTAAGAAACAAGAGTCAAGCCTTTGAGACATTTTAGAAGTTCAAAGAACTTGTTGAGAATGAAGTTGGTCGCAAGATCAAAACTCTCTCGCTCAGATCGAGGGGGGAATTCACAAGTAATGAGTTCAAGACTTACCTGGAAGCTCATGGGATTCATCGACAAATGCCTCCTACTCACACACCACAGTAGAATGGTATAGTTGAGAGAAGGAATCATACTATCATGGAAATGGTGTGATGTATGATTGATGACTCAGGTTTAACAAAGACATTTTGGGTAGAAGCTACAAGAACTACAGTCTATTTGTTGAATAGAGTGCCCACAGTAGCTCTTGAAGGAGTGACACCTCAAGAAGCATGGTCAAATTGGAAACCATCAATTGCACACCTAAGAGTATTTGGGTGTAAAGCTAGCATGCACATACCCAAGAAGAACAGGAACAAGTTGGATATGAAAGTTGAGAAACTGATATTCATTGGATACAGTGAAGAAGCACTTGGGTACAGATTATGGGATCCGAAAGCAAAGAAAGTATACACAAGTAGGGATGTTGAGTTCTTTGAGAAGAAACAAGTAGATGCTCCACTCAACGACTCAACAAACATGCAGAATACACCTCTTGTGAAGACAGAATTTGATGTTCCCACTGAAGATGACAGTGATGAATTGGATGATGGTGAAAACTTGGATCCACCACAAGCCAATGGAACAGCTAAGAAGTTACCTAAATGGTATACTCAATTAATAAGAGATGCAAATTTGGATGAAGCACCTAGCACATCATCCAATCCTGGACCTAGAACTCACAGTCAAGCTCGTGAAGAGGTCAATTATGCCCTAATGAGCAGAGTTGTTGAAACAGTTGAGCCATCTACAGTTCAAGAAGCCCTACAATCAAAAGCTTGGAAAGATGCCATGGATTCAGAGTATCAGTCAGTGATGAAGAACAACACATGGCAACTTGTCGACCTTCCACTAGGGAAGAAACCCATTGGATGCAGATGGATATTCAAGACTAAGTACAAATCAGATGGGACTATTGACAAGTATAAAGCAAGGCTTGTAGCAAAGGGGTATGCACAACAAGAAGGCATTGATTATGAGGAGACATTTGCTCCCACAACCAAGATCAAGACAATCAGGATGATCTTTGCTCTAGCTGCACAATTTGGTTGGAAAGTCCACCAAATGGATGTGAAAAGTGCCTTTCTTAATGGATATTTGTAAGAAGAAGTCTATATGACTCAGCCAGAGGGTTATGTAATACCAGGAAAAGAGATGATGGTATGCAGACTCATAAAATCTCTATATGGCCTAAAACAGGCACCCCGGGCATGGTACATCAAAATTGATGAGCATCTCATAAGTCATGGATTCGAAAGGAATCCTTATGACCCCAATCTCTACCTCAAAAAGCAAGGGGGGGAGATTGTCATTGTGGTTGTTTATGTCGACGATCTAGTCATTACAGGCAGTTCTGTGAAGATGATCAATGCAACAAAGAAGGATTTTAATCGATCGTTCGACATGACAGATCTCACAACCGAAATATGTCGACGATCTAGTCATTACAGGCAGTTACGCAGAATATGATCAATGCAACAAAGAAGGATTTTAATCGATCGCTTCGACACATGACAGATCTCACAACCGAATAGAAGGCATATGTTTTCACTAAGTCACTTGTCGTGATAAATTCACACTGCTTCGAGAGAATTCCTCTCCACTTCATTAGAAACTATGCAAAATTAAGGGGGAATGTTAGCGTAATTTAGCATAGGCATATTTATTACATTTTATTGCATTTTCTTTTATTTAATAATGTGCAACATGTGCACTCTAGTCTAGTGACTTGCATTCAATATTGTTATGTTGGATAACATTCAATATTGGTATTAGTAGTAATTACATGTGCATGTGAGATGGGTCTTATCATCTCGTAGTTGGTGCCTGATAGGGTGTCATGTCTATCCATATGAGGTGTCTAATATCTATAAATATTACAACTCTTGCATTGTTATGTAATCTGATTTCATGATCAATAATATTTGTGAGGCTTCCATCCCTCTTTGGTCAT
Source organism: Taxus wallichiana var. yunnanensis (assembly GCA_018340775.1). NCBI lineage: Eukaryota > Viridiplantae > Streptophyta > Pinopsida > Cupressales > Taxaceae > Taxus > Taxus wallichiana. The sequence goes on from CM031234.1 coordinate 1,031,821,706, forward strand.
TGCAATCTTATTTTATTCTATCATTTGGTATCAAAGCTATACCATTATTTTCTCTTCTCCCATGCCCCTGCATGCTTTGTTTTCTCTTCTCCCCTCCTTTTCTTTGTGTTTTGGTCTTTAGTGACGAAATTACCACCCCCGCTCGGGCGGTGGTCCTTCACGTATTTTCCAAAATTCTCTTTTAACATGACTCGTGTAAATTTTCAACGTTTACCAGCTTTTTTCACCACCTTTTCTTGTATTTATGATTCTGGTTCCCTGGAATAGTGTTTTGGCATTGTTTATGGTTTAAGAGATCAATTTGGTTTTCACCTTTGGGTAAATGGGATTCTATAAATAGCTGGCTTGTGCTCAAGCAAATGGCCCCTCAAATTTGCCTCTGAATTTCTCATTTCAATAGCTTAGCCTTTCAATTTTGCTTAGGATTCATAGTTTCATTTGTTGTATGCATGGTTAGTGTTGTTTAGCTGTTAGAAAGCCACATATTCTCCTTGTGCAAGTGTTATTATTATTTCATCCAATCAATTGGAGTAGGATAGTTTGATTTTCAGTAGGAAGCCATTAAAGTTATAGGTTCTTCTCATCAAATAGGATAGTTTCAGGTTCTAGATGTTTTATGTTGCATGACTCATGAATAAATCCCGCTAGTAATTGCATACCCAAGCTCTATTCTCTTGCGCTATCCTTCTCCTACTCGCATTGCATTCGATCCGCATCCTAAGCTATCATTGTTCCAATATCTACTTTTGTTGATGCTAGCATTACACACTTTTCTGGATCCACGTGAGCATGAAGGAACGAGGAGATCACACTGAGGGGACAAGGCCACACACCATCGGATTCACCACTATTCTCGCAAAATCCAGTTCAAGCTTTCAAAGTTCTAGGTAAAGCATATCAAATAGAGTAGCCAATCATTTCATTTTAGTTAATTTTACTTTTGATATTTACAGGGAAGTCTGTGGGGATTGATAGTTTCTGAGAAACTATGATTCACTCCTCACTTCTGAGGTAGGATTGAGAGTCTTTCAAATAGAGTAGATTAGTTATCTGCTTTTATTTAGAGTAGATCTACAAACTTTGCATGCACAAGTAGATATACTCAATTGCTTTGTCTGCTTTTAAATTGTGTTATTAGTTTAGTTGTCAATCGCGATATATTAGATAATTTCTCTTTTAAATTTTGTTTAGTAGCTTATCAATAAAATCAGATTTAGGAATATACATAGATATATCTTGCGTAGTTAATTTATTTTGTCATTAGTTAGATTTATATCATTTCCTTCTTGCATGAAAATCTTGGGACCTAGAGATCCCGAGAATATGTATTTGAACCAATCGTGCCTCAAACCAATCTTATTATGGAAATAACTGATATAGATCAGAACCTTAGAATCCAAGTCTTCCAAACAACAGCAGACTTACAACAAATCAGCTCACAGTTAAGAGGATTAAACGTAGAAGATGACAAAGCGTATACGTTTTGGTCAAACTAGTCAGACTACAGGTTAAACTAGATAAATATCCACATGACTGTAGAAGGGCTTGAAAGAGAGAAAACGTTTGGTTGTGATCCTTTGGTCCCATAGCTAGACACAGGAGACACTCTCACGGACATAGATACTAGTTTAAGAATTTAGGTTGCAAGAATGCCTATAAGATACTCTGAAAAGATTACACAACTGTTAATTCTGAACATAGAGGCCAAAAAGGCATACGACTATTGATACTAGGGATTAGGGACTGATTCCACACATGACCATAGTAGGTCCACAACAACCATGAATCTATGGTTGTGATTCACAAATCCCACAACCCAACAAGTCCACATGTCAATCCGATGTTGATGTTGGCTTACACACATTAGTATTCAGATCCACCCCACTTCTGCCTATCATCATCACATAGTTATCCTTGTTAGATGTAGCAGCTAACGAATCTAAGGATTTCTAGACTAGACTAGAGAATCGACCGTAGAGTCCACTATACCCATCATCCATTTTCATGACCCTGTCTGGAGACATACATGAAACAATCCCAGGTCATTTTCCACGTATCCCACAACCCATAGATCAAATCATGCCAGAGCTCGATATTTATTAGAGCCTTCAAGCCAGCCATCCTCATTGATCGATCTATCACACTAGTTCAGGTTAGGAGGGCCTTCTTTGCCTTAGATTCACAGATTCCACTAGTGCGCATCAAAGACATAAGATTTCCTAACTAGTTTTTCGCATCCCACATGTATTCCATCCCCACCGGCTATCTTGGCACGACCTCGGGAGGTCAAAGGTGCGAGGAAGAGTTACTTGTAGATTCCCACGCTCACTTATCACTTTTCCATCATACGAAACTTTAGGATTGACCCTATATTTTGTACAATCCATCCTTATATCTTTCTTAGTGCCACCGATCGAATATCCCTTTGGTTATTTGGTTCTCTCTACCAAAGCTAGTGAACTCTATCTCAGCCATGTCAGTTCCTCGAGAGAGAGACCATTGTAGTACTCCTACTAACTTACCACTCTACTGGATATAACCTCCTCCACTCCTATATTTCTTGCATCATGATCACTTTCATTCATTGGTTCCTATTATGCATAGGGTTTCTATTATGCATATGGATTCTGAGTTACTTGACACTAAGCTCGGTTTGGACCCTATACTATCATCATTGCCTAACCTACTCTGTCTCCAATCTTACCTTAGTCATTCCACCCCTTGTTGGCCACCATGACCTTACCTCCATTCAAGTGAGATGGATCAGACCTCACTTACAAACCCACCGTTTTATGCCTCGCCAATGGATTTATCTCCCTGGTTCAACCTTTCTCCCTTCTCATATGCATTTGTAATTACTCTTCTTGCATGTGCTTTGGACCATTTCTAACCACCACGACTTATGTGCTAGTCTCCCTTCATCATGTTATGTCGATTGCCCTTCCATATGAGGTTCCTTAGTCCTCTCTCTTATCTCACCCACCATGATTCTTACTATAATCCCCGCTCAATTTCTCAACGAATCGGGCCCTTTTATCTCACTACCCCCTTTTTATAGATAATGTTTGGAAAAGGCTCCAATGGACATTACATAGCATATTTTACATTAAAGCTCACAAAAAGAAAAAAGTATCTATAAAAAACCCCACAAAACACTCGAGTAAAAAAATTGACTCAACCAAATAAAAATAAGATCCCGACAACTAGAGATACAAAAACTATAATAGAGAAGGCCACGACAAAAATGGCCTAGAATGACGGTCAAAGCAAAAAGTCTCGCAAGATAACCCTATACAAATTTTCCCCTAGTCCTTGAACTCGGGAAAAAACATCCACCTAGATGTCCTCCTCATTGAATCGCCCTTGTAAGCGGTGTCGCTTCTTTCCTTTGTCGATCGTAACCAAATCCTAAAGAGCATCAACCCTATTTTCAAAAACATCAATCTCTGTATTAGACCTCTCGAACCCCCTCAATGATTCCTATTTTGAGCTTTGAATTTAAGAACAATATCCTCTAAATATTTGATCTTGCTAGCAAGAAATTTAAAAACACTATTTCCCTCAAACAACCTATCACTAGGGTTATCCTCCACATCTTTCCCTACAAGATATTGTAGAATATTTGTAGTATCTAAATCCTTCTTGGCTCTCTCTTTCATTTTGTTGAGCCTAATCCTATCATCCAAAGAAATGTGATCCTCCTAATCTTCCCCAAGCCTAATGTCAATCCCCCTATTTTTGTGGAATCGACTTACCCATTTTAACTAACAGAAGGATTAGCCCTTGATGAAGGGGAACCTCTATTTTCTTGTCTTTAAAAATCTTAATAAATAATCAAGGTAATTAAACAAGTAAAATGGGATACTCATCTTCCTTCCTCTTTGAAAATGGTTGAGAAGCATGAGATGCTGAGAATGTAGTTTCCAATACTTTCCATCCAAAGTTATATATTTCATAATGTAGAAACAAAATTCAGACCATCTCCCGTAAGATATTTATGGGCTATACCATCCTCCATAAAACATATTTTCTCCTCATCATCAAGAAAAATGTGGACTTCATCCTAAAGCGAGTCCTATCCTTAAACACCTTGCTTCCACCACAATCCATATCTCAAACCTTGCCAATCAATTCTTTCGAGACCAAAAACTAACACCCCACATAGTGACAACCCCATTATCCCACACCATTACAAATTCCTTCAAAATATTTTTATCAAAACCTCACAAAGAAATGTAGAAACCGAGTAATTCCCCTTCCTTAAAAATATCCCAAATAATTGTATCTCTCTCCAAACCCGTGCAAGAAGATGGCTCAACCCTAACCCTACTACCACCCATCTTAAGGAAAAAAACTGAAAATAAAACTAGTCTTCGATGAGCCTAAACATAAAATCCAAACAAGCATTTAAGTTAAGTGTCTCAGGTCTTCACATACCTAAAAATGATGACCAAGATAACTCTCGCACACCAAAGAATAATAACAAGGATATCTCGTATCCTTTTCTCACGCTTGAAATAAATTCTACTTTTCTGCATTTAGGACAACTTTAGTACTATCCAAAGAAATCCACCTCACTCTTCCACCAAGTTCTATTATGTGCTCGACACCAATTTTTTTCTAACGGTCAATTCGCACACGAGTTAGCTTCATGAAAAATGTTATTCATTTGAATATTATCAAACTTATCTAACAAGCCCTTAGCATCTTTAATAATTGAATCAATATTTATATGATGCTTTGATAGGCCCTTCATAACATTAACAATGTATAATGAGTCCCCCTCCACTTGAATATTTTTTATTTGCAAAGAATTTTCCCATTTTAAACCAATAAAAATGCATAAGCCTCAACATAATTGTTAGATTTATTACCAATTGGATCAACATAAGCTAAAACAAGGGACCCCATCTCATTTCTAATAATACCACCAACACTAGCTAACCCTAATCTACCTTTAGCAGCTCCATCAAAATTGAGTTTCATCCATCCTTCAGTAGGTTTAACCCATTTAGCATTTTCCCTCACCACTAATTTCCACAGAGAAATTTGTTGAACACACTTAGTAATACCTAAAGCTTGAATAATCTCCTTCTCATGATTAGGAATCCATCTTGCTCTATAATCTTAATAACCTGAAAGATTATTAAGCGATTCCCCTAAAATAACACTCCCCACACGAGTAGATATTTTATGTTTTTCTTTAAAAATTTACTATTCCTTTCAAGCCATATCCCCATAGAAAATGAGGAAAAACAAAAATCCAAGCCTTTGAAAGACTTAGTGAAACAAAAGGACTCGTTCATTGACCATACCAAATCAGAAAAATTTTCTGGAAAGACCCAAGAAATCTGGAAAAATCTTAGAACATGGGTTATAACTCTTTGAGAAAAGGAGCACTTTGAAGAAAAAGGTGTTGAACAGTTTCACTAGCTTCTTTGCAAAGAATACACCTATTAGGAATCATCATTCCTTTAGCCTATAGGTTATCAACAGTTAGAATTTTGTTTTGAACAACATGCCAAAGAAACAAATTAACCTTTGGAATAATATTTTTATCCCATAAATTTTTCCAATAAATATTTGGGGAGGAGCATTTCTTGCTACCCCATAACCTGTTCTAACCAAATACTCCCCATCCTTTGTTAAAGACCAAATTAAATCATCCTCTTTCTGAATTAAAGGAATGTGTAAACCCCTTAGGTTTGCATTTAAATTCCAAAATCCTTCCTTGATTTCTTCATCCCCTCCTTCCCATTCCAATATTTTCCAAGCCCATCCCCATTCTGTTATGATCCAATAATCTCTAAGAAAAATTCCCTATAATTTACTGATCTGTGATAATAAATTCCCTTTCCATGTTGCTTAACATTTTTTGGAATTTGCTAACCAGAGAATTCAAATTTTCTAGGATCAATATCCCTTTAAAGAGTGGCATACCCAAATAGGAACACTCATCACCCCTTTCATCGCTTGACCTTTTTTAATTTATTTTTCCATTTTTTCCTATCCCACCTTTTTAGTTAATAAGCCTTGTTAATTGTTTTTAAACCTAGGTTCCTTTAAATTTAAACTTAG
>CM031234.1:1031827883-1031888550 GCA_018340775.1 Taxus wallichiana var. yunnanensis
GTTGTACTTTAGATTTCAGTTGTATTGCTCTAATGTGGTGCCATCATATTTAGGTGGACTTATCCTTTACTATCATTATTGAGTTCCACTGCCAACCTAGCCTTTTTGTTTTACGGTTGAAACGGGTACATTTCAGTGTTATTATAACTTATCTAGGTTGTCCTGGGAGCGGTGGTGTTGTTACCTTCATCATCCCTCCTCGTTTCCCGGCCCCTTGCTATTCAAGTACAACCAAACGATCTCTTGTGTCAGCCAGACGGGAGATCTCACCAGAGACACAGGTGGTTACTGCCCCTCCCATACAGTGAACATTATTTTGCAGCAGCGTTCCCTCTTGTTACAGCCATTTTATTACAAGAAAATTCGGGGTTTTTATCGATTATGGACACAATGGTCAGGCTGCGACCTTGACTCACGATACCAAGATCTGCATTCCAATTTGTTACATTAGAACAAGAATTTTTTTTTTGATAAGTGCTTCCTAGTTAAATACATAATTTAGAACTCTGGTGTGATCATTCACAACTAATAGCATATGCATACGCCATGACTCGGTGTACCACGATCTATTCCTTGACTCATTGATCTACGTCTATTCATAGGTATCATAGAGTTGGCGTTTTATTGTAACACCTCACTCTTGTGGTTCTCTTCCACTAGCGGGATTTGAATGCTCTTGTCGAGAACCTATACGAATAATTGTTACCATTATTCATGTTGTCCATCCCTTAGACTAGTGACATGGGGCAATATAATCCCAGCCGGCTTGCGATACTAGCCAAAGATTTAGAAACATATTGTTTATGTCTGTATTCCTGACAGCATGCACAAATCGGGGGCTGGAGTCACGATCTTCGCCACTCGATGTTATATAGAATGTCACCTGCGGCTTAACTTGACCTCACATCCTAAGTCATTCCTTAGAGGCAGTTGTGGCAGTGGCTATAAAGATGCTCTCGAGGACTAAGGATGGTGACATCTTTGGGTGACCCTGATTATACAGTGTCCAGTACCCAGTCTCAGGGTAGCCTCTAACATGACCATGTTCCTAACCAATCAAGAGTAAAAAAATTGTTTCGATTTTTAAAGAGTATAAATCTTATAAAGACAATGCGCAAAGGTGTCATACAGTAAGTCACATTTGTTGTATCCTAGAGAAGATCCTGAAAATTCTGTAAAAGGTACTGACCACAACTGATTCAGCATGTCTTTGAAGCATCCTAAAAACTACCTCGGAAAGATATACTTAACTTTAAGGAGTTACTTGTATTTGAGTTGAAATTTATACTTTAAGACTCTCTCCCTTACTTCAGGTAAATCTTTCTGACCACAGGTTCCTCACCTTTGAGTTGCCTTACTTATTTAAGATCCGTTTCACGGAGAAGTTTCATGAACGATTTGCGATCTCATCGAGAGTTCGATTGATTCATAATAATCACTTAGTCAATAAAATTGGGTAGTAGCCTAAGTCCTCTCCTTAAAGGATTACTAAAATATACCCACATAATTTTCTATCAGTTCTTAAAATTGAAATATCTTACTTATTGTTTTTGGGATATAGTGATTTAAAAATCATCGATTCGTTATATTGAAACTTGGGTTATGGATAGGAGAGTAATAGGTGCCTCTTTCACCAGCCCAATTACTGTTTGAATGTATATTCATATAGCTTAACTAAGCAATGTGGTACGTTAATTTTCAATTTAGCCATATTACACTGACATAAAGAATTACTAATGCGTGCGAAGTATTCGGTCACATAATGTTTTACGAGGTCTACTTGAAAATCCAAATAGTTGTAGGTATAAAATAATAAAATGCACTTAAAATCAAATAAGAACCTGAAGATCAATTCCCTCGATTAAAAATACGGTCACACAAGTAACATATTTTTTCCCTTTGGCTATTTATTTCAATCTATACAAATTACTGAAACTTATGCGCCCGGCATATTGGATCTGATACTCATCAATGAAAAATGAACTTTCTTACTTATAGTGCAAATTAGAAGATATCAAATAGGAGATTCCTCATAAGCAGTTAAACAATCGAGACATCATATCGAATCCAGCGTGCACTTGCCTGTACTTCTTACAATGTCCATCTACTGAAATTTTAGCACGGAGGTCGGGATTACGCCAGGCCAGAGCATGACTAAACACTAGTGCTTAGCACAATTACATTCTACCGATTGCTCTCATTAAACAACTGTTTAAATGAAATCATTCTTCAAATCCTTAAACATAAATTAAGCTAATCATCTTTCTAAATAATTCTAGCATGACTTTTAACGCATGACTCATATTATAGTTGCCCGATTAATCCTAAATGCCTTCGAGGATGATTCCACACATATATGGCCCAGAGACCCCAGAGCAAATGAATCTCTGACCATCCCCGAGAGGTTGCTTGATAATCCAAAAAAATTATTCCATTCAAAAATGAATTTCCTAACCGAGTTCGTGTATCCCGACAAGTTAGTTTTTAACAATTCCACAAAAAGCGATTTATAACATTCTTACATAGCTCGGCTGTGAAATTCCTTTATAACCATAGCATTACTTTTAATGAGTACATTGGCAGAGTATACCTACTTACTCTTTACGGACTTACAATTTTCACCGGTCTCTCCCACCAAAAAATTAACAGTTTATTCTTGTTATGCCCAATAAATCGTAGTAGAGTTCTCATAAGGATACAAAAAGAAGAAAGCACTCAAGGATTTCCTAGATAAGGAAGAATAGTGTTACTGCTTTGTTCGCTGGGATCTTGCGGGAGGCGGCTTTCGGTTAGGAGCTACCGCTGCAGGAGCTCGCGAGAACCTCCCGGTTGGGAGATCTTCTGCGAGCTGTGTGGGCAGCTCGGAAGCTGAGCCAGCGCATGTAGCAGGCTGGGTCGGGGATCTCATAGAACAACCCGCCAAGTAAGCTCACGCTTCGAGCTGCGAAGCTGAGCAGCTTTGAGGGGAGCTGTACCCAGAAGCGGCTTCGCCAGGGCTTTCGGATAACGGCTCACCGAGGAGCTTGTGAAGCTGACTTGACGGCTCACCCGAGGAGCTCGTCCAAGCGGCTCGATTAGAGAACTTTTCCTTGCTAACTCGCCTTGAGATTGCTTTACAGGATCTCCACCTTGCGAACTCACCTTCCAGGCTCGTGCAGTGGTAGCTCACATGTAAGCCACCTCGAGAGATTACCCGTGATTTCGCCTTGGAGTTTGTCGAAGTGCACCGACCTAGAAGCGGCTTATCGAGAAACTCACGACTTGAAGCTATGTTTGGAAGGTCACCCGAGCAGACTTGCACAGAGGAGCTCGGGGGCCGACTCCATTTAGGAGCTCTTTTGGGAGCTCCGTGCTCACCCAAGTAGCTCACACAGGAGCTCATCCAGGTAGCTCGCACAGGGCTCCCGAAGCTTCGGCTTGAGCTCTCCCGAGAGCTCATCGAGCCCGACTCTCACCTACTCGCCTTGGGGCTCGTTGAGGGCTCACCTTACCACCTCGCCTTGGGCTCATTGAGGAGCTCACGCCCGCCCGGCTCACCTCGGAGTTCGTCGGGCATCTCGCTGCGGCTGACTCGCATGTAGCTCATGATACGACTCACGCTCGGGCTGGCAGCGGGACTTCTTTTTGTAGCTTTCCTGGGAGCTCGTCGAGCGACTCACTGACTGGCGACTCACCTTGCGTACCGCCCTATGTTAGACTCACTGTAAGGCTTTGCCTCGAAGATTCATTAACAATCTCACCTGGGCAGAAGCATGCTTGCAGAAGGAGCTCAAGCGGAGTCGTCCTCGAGGCTCACGGGACCGAGCTCGCATGGGAGCTCGGGAGGCGGCTCACGGGGAGCTCGCGGAGTAACTACTTTAGGCTCAACGAGTGCAGCTCGGTTGAGGAGCTCACTGGGGAGCTCGCGGACCAGCTTGACTTGAGGCTACATTGGTGAGCTTGTCGGAAAGGTAACCATCGGGGGAGCTCACCCGAATAACTCGCCCAGTAGCTGCTACATTGGGAACGCGCCCGAAGCTGACTACCGCTTAGGAAGAAGCTCCAAGACGGCTAAGCAGCTTCGAGCTACTTGAGTAGCTGCAGAGGGCTACAGGCAAATAGCTCACACAAGAGCATGTCGAGTAGGTTCGACCCGAAAGCTCGGCCCAAAGGACTCGCACGACAGAGCTTGCCTTGCCCGACTCACCTTGGGCTCGCCCGAGGCTCACCTTGCCCGGCTTCGCCTTGAACTCGTGCGGTAGCTCACCTTGCGGTTCATCGGGTCAACTTGCTTGCAGCTGTGTGTGACTCACCCGGGAGCTCCCCGCTGAGCTCTCTCGGGGAGCTCGCCGCGTGTAAGCTTACCTTAGAAACTTTCACAGGAGGCTCGCGTGGCGGCTATCCCTAGAAGCGGTTTGCAGGAACTTCGCCTTGGATTCTCGCCAGAACAACTTGCACAGGAGGCTCGCGAGCAGCTTGGCAGGTAAGGCTTCATGAGAAGCTTTACACAGGAGCTCACATAGCATGACTCGGACAGGGCTGCTCACTAGGAGGCACCTTGGAGACGGCTCGGTTGGGAGCTCACGGAGACGGCCTACGACTTGGGCGCGCTTGTGGGCTGCGTCAGGGGAGCTCGCCGGGTAGCTTCGCCAAAGTATCTCACTTGGGAGCTCACTTAGAAGCGCGACTCACCTGCCCAGGCTCACTGGCTTGACCTACTGAGGAGCTCACATGGGAGCTCGACTAATAACTTAATCTCCAGATGCAACTGGCAGCTGAAGTCACCTTGAGCTGCATTTGAGGGCTCGCATTGCCATCTCGTCTTGAGGCTCATCGGTAGCTACCGCTTTCGGTTCGTTGAGCAGCTTGCACGGAAGCTCGTGTAACGTGCTCATCAAGGAGCATGTGCTTAAGGACTAAATTGGTTAGTGGGTGTTGGCACATGACCGGAGGGAGACTTAATGTCATCCAGTTGTGAACATGTGTGGCTTGCGAGCTACCAAGTTTGGGGTGACTTGGTGTGAAGGAGCGCATGTGATAGTGGGTGAGTCGAGAACATTAGACATAAGCGAGCTCATGCGTAGAGCTCACCCGTCAAGGAGTAGCTACTCTGTGAGTTTAGAAATAATGAATGTTTTTTCATTTGATTTGATTCACCCCATCATCGCGTGGCGACCCTTTTTACTTATAACTACTATGGGTAGATGTTGCTCGTCGGATGATTTAGCTTATGCGAATGTTGGCTGCGTCGGTCGATGAGCCGTATGGCTATCTTTGCGGCGGCAATCTCGTGTCGAGCTACATTAAAATTCGCGTTTTGATATAACGTTGTGCGAAATCTTGCGAGGTGAGAGGTTGGAAACGTGAAAATGCTCGGTTCGGTTGGGGCTTCTTGAGGCGTGCATCATGGCTTTCGGCTCTTGCATTCAAAATGGGAACATTGGACATAGGTAGCTCGTCGAAAAACAGGCCGTCGAGTTGCCATGCGAGCTAAAAATAAATAGAATGTTTTTTCTCGTTCGATTCCTTATCCATCGTGTGAGAGCCCTTTTTACTTATAACTACTTATGTGTAGAGGTTGTTCGTCGGATGATTTTGCTTGTACCCAATGTTGGCGAGTCGGTCGGCCGAGCGAGCGTATGGCTATCCTTGCGGCGAAGCAACGTTAAAATTCAACGTTGGTGAGATGTGGAAACGTGAAAATGCTCGGTTCGGTTGGGGCTTTCTTTGGCGCGCCGTAAACTCGAGCTCTTGCGTTCGAAACTTGCGAACATAACATAGCGAAGCTCGTCCGAGAAACTTCATGTGCGTCGAGCTAAAAAAAATGAATGTTTTTTCGTTCGATTCCTTATCCGATCGTGTGAGAGCCTATTTACTTATAACTACTATGGGTAGAGGTTGTTCGTCGGACGATTTTGCTTTTACCCAATGTTGGCGAGTCGATCGATGAGCGTACGGCTATCTTTGCGGCGGCAATCGCCACATCGAGCTACGTTAAAATTTAAAGTTTTGAATATAACGTTGTGCCGAAAATCTTGCGAGGTGACATGTTGGAAACGTGAAAATATCGGTCGGTTGGGGCTTTCTTTGAGCGCGCCATGGCTCGGCTCTTGCATTCCAAAATCGGGAACATTGTACATAAGCGAGCTCGTCGCGAGCTCGCCGTTGAAAGTTGCCCTCGAGCTAAAAAAAAAAAAAAAAATTGAATGTTTTCTCGTTCGATTCCTTATCCGAAGCGTGTGAGAGCCCTTTTTACTTAGAACTACTATGGGTAGAAGTTTGTTCGTCGGATGATTTTGCTTGTACCCAATGTTGGCGAGTCGGTCGAGTGAGCCGTATGGCTATTATATGTTGCGGCGAGACTACGTTAAAATTCAACATTGTGAATACAACGTTGTGCAAAATCTTGCGAGGTGAGATGTTGGAAATGTGAAAATATCGGTTCGGTTGGGGCTTTCTTTGCAGCGCGCCATGGCTCATCTCTTGCATTCCAAAGCTGCGAACATTGGACATAAGCGAGCTCGTTGCGAGCTCAGCCCGTCGAGCTACTCTGCGAGGTAAAAAAAATAAATGTCTTTTCGTTCGATTCCTTATCCAGTTCGTGTGAGAGCCTTTTTACTTATAACTTTTATGGGTAGAGGTTGTTCGTCGGATTGATTTTGCTTCTACCCAATGTTGGCGAGTCTTTCGGTGAGCCGTAGCTGGCTATCTTTGCGGCGAAACTACATTAAAATTCAACGTTTTGAATATAACGTTGTTGCAAAATGTTGCGAGGTGAGATGTTGAAGCGTGAAAATATCGGTTTGTTTGGGGTTTCTTCCCGAGTGCACCATGGCTCGACTCTTGCATTCCAAATCGGGAACATTGGACATAGCGAGCTCGTCGCGAGCTTCGATTGATCAATCGAGTTGCCCTCGGAAGCTAAAAAAAAATGAATGTTTTCTCATTCGATTCCTTATCCGTCATGTGAGATCCCTTTTGCTTATAACTACTATGGGTAGAGGTTGTTCGTCGGATGATTTTGGTTGTACCCAATCTTTGGCGAGTCGGTCGGTGAGTGTATGTCTATATTTGCGTTGAAAAATTAACGTTAAAATTCAGGTAGATATTTGGAAAGCGTTGTGAGCGCGCCCTTATCTGACATTGTGGGAACATTGAAATCTTGCGAGGTGAGATGTTGGAAATGGGAAAGTATCGGTTCGGTTGGGTATTTTGCTTAGCCAAAGCACCATGGCTTAGCTCTTGTTTGTGAGTGAGCATTCCAAAGCTGGTAGACATTGGACATAGCGAGCTCGTCGCGAGCTCACGTCAGCACTTTCTATGAGCTAAAAAAAAATGAATGTTTTTCTTTAGATTCCTTATCAGTGTTGTGAGGCCCTTTTAATTATAACTCTATGGGTAGAGGTTGTTCGTCGGATGATTTTCTTGTACCCAATGTTGGCGAGTCGATTGGTGAGCCGTATGGCTATCTTTGTGGCGGCGATCGCGCGATGGCTACATTAAAATTCAGCGTTGTGAATATAACTTTGTAAAAATGTTGTGAGGTGAGATGTTGGAAACGTGAAAATATCGTTTAGTTGGGGCTTTCTTGGGCGCATTTTGCCATGGCTCGGCTCTTGCATTCAAAATCGTGAACATTGGACATAGCCGACCTTTGTCACGAGGCTACAGCCGTCAGTGAAATTACCTGCGAGTTAAAAAAAGAAATAATGTTTTCTCGTTCGATTCCTTATCCGTCGTGTGAGCCCGTTTTTACTTATAACTACTATGGGTAGAGGTTGTTCATTGGATGATTTTCTTGTACCTAATGTTGGCGAGTCGGTCGGTGGCTAGCTACGTTATTCAACGTTGTATGGCTATCTTTGCGCTTGAGAAATATGTGTGCGAGCTCTACATTAAGATTAGCGTTTTTAATATAACGTTATGCGAAAATCTTGCGAGGTGAGATGTTGGAAACACTGAAAATATCGGTTTGGTTGGGGCTTTTTCTTCCACGAGAAATATGCCTTGTAGCCATGGCTCAACTCTTGCATTCCAAAAATCATGCGAGCATTGGACATATGGCTTGCACTTGCGATCTTTGGCCAATCAGGGTGACATGCGAAGTAAAAAAAAGAATGTTTTCTCGTTCGATTCCTTATCTATCGTGTGAGAGCCTTTTTTACTATAAACTCTATGGGTAGAGGTTTTTCGTTGGATGATTTTCTTGTACCCCATGTTGGCGGAGTCGGTGGTGGGCCAGTATGGCTATGTTTTGCGATGAGCTAATCTATTATTGGTAAATAACTTTTACTTAAAAATCTTACAGCAGTGAGATGTTGGAAATGCGTGAAAATATCATTTGATTGGTGAAACTGTCTTGACCCATGCCATGGCTCACGTCTTCCTTTCCAAATTTTCCAACATTGGACACGGCGAGAAGTCGGTCCATGAGCCGTATGGCTATCTATGCGCGATGTAAATCGTCACGGAGATCTAAATTAAATTAAGCGTTTTCAGAATATAACGTTGTGAAAAATCTTGCGAGTGAGAGGGTGGAAACATTAAAATACCGATTTAGTTTTAGCGTTAGTAGCGCTTGTACCATGGATCAACACTTGCATTCAAAAATCACCCACATTGGGACATACTGGCGCGTGGTCCTGGCTAGTTTGTGAACTAAAAAGATGAATGTTTTCTCGTTCGGATCCTTGCTCCAAAGTCACTTGTGAGCTGTTTACTTATAACTACATGGGCGGACATTGCTCTTATGATGTTTTTACTTGTACCTTATGTTGGCGAGTCGATAGTGAGGCGAATGGGAATATTTGCATCGAGCAATGTCCTTTGCGAGTACATTAAAAGGCCCGAACGTTTTGAATATAATCTTGTGCGAAAATCTTCGGAAGCGACAATGAGAATATTATTTTTGATTGGAGGTTTTAGCGCACCATGGATCTCGACCTAATCGTGTGATCATGAACATTTGACAAAATGAGATGGAAATCGTGGCGTGCACGTGAGCTAATCTAGTTGCTACAAAAAAATGAATGTTTTTGTCATCCGTATCCTTATCCATCAGCGCGATAGGTCCTTTTACTTAGAACTACTTATGGATAGAGGTTGTTAGTCATTCGATGTTTTTACCAACTTGCTATGTTGTGGACTCTCGGAAAAGATTACTTAGCTCGCATTTGTTCTTATAAATGCGCGAAGTGGATTGAGTTAAATTAGCGTGGTCTTTGGGTCGATCGATCGAGCTTTGGCCTCGGGCCATTGTTAGAGGCTGTCAAATTTCTGTCTAACCCATCCACACAATAAGGACGTGACATGTATTACCTGAGAAATATCCACCGTTCTTGGAGTTTTCTTGAACACGTGGGTTTTGCCTCTCATTAGCACGCCTAATTTATTGGGTGTTGTCGGTTGTGCTTGTGTTGATTCCTTGATGGTATATATGTTCGATGATAATGCGGGCAGCCCTCTATTGGTCAAGTTGTCAACGGATGGGTTTCCTCCTCTAATAGAGTGTCAATGGATTCATAAGTGAATGGAGAAATTCTGTCCCATCTTGTGTATCGATGTCATTCAAAAGAAGATTATGCGGGCTATGAGTGCATGTTATAAAATTTTTGCCATTGGTATTCTCCTTAGCTCTCCTTGTTCATTGCGTTGAATTCTCCTTTGAGCTCATGTGATTGCATAGGAAGGTGACGTTGATTTTCGTATGGATCTCTTTATTGTACTTTCGTTACGTTTTGTTGGCTCTCGATTGGAAGCGTCATATTCTTCACGGATGTAACCATTATTGTGGATGGCCCAAATGATTGTAGGCGATGAGTGGAATGTTTGATTACGATCGGATCCGCTTTGCCTAAGTCAATCGTCTTTGGTTATGGAAGTGATTTTTAGGGCGTTTATAGAAAGTAGGGCGTGGCGAAAATGCTCGGTAATTTGCGTTTCATTGTGATCACTTCTCTCCTCAAAGCATCTTACGCTTTCACGGATGTAACCTTGGTGGGATGGACCCATATGCGTGTAGGCGCGAGTGGAGCGTTTGGTTACGATCGGATCCACTTGGCTAGGGTCCTCCATCGGTGTTATGGAAGTGATTTGCGAGACATTCTTTAGAGGCCCCCTGTATATAGCTCGATTCTTTGTGTTCTCTCTTGAAAGCATGTTTTTGCTTTACGGATGTAACGTTTGGTGGTTGACCCATATCTAGAGTGGGTCTTTGTGCGAGTGAGTTTATAGGCCGTAGAGTGGAGCGTTTCATATTACGATCGTATCCACTTGGCACAGGGTCCTCCATCGAGGTTATGGAAGTGATTTGTAAGACATTACTAGGGGAGGCGCTACAAAATCCCCACGTATATAGTTCGAATCATTGTGTTCTCTCCTCGAAAACTGTCACTTTATGGAAGTAACCTTTGGTGGTAGACCCATTTTACGAGTGGGCAGGCAGCAGTGAGTTTTAGGCGCGAGTGGAACATTTGATTACGATCGTATCCACTTGGCACAGGGTCCTCCATCGGGGCTATGGAAGTGATTTGCTAGACATTGCTAGAGGGGAGACAACTTGTCTGAGCCCCACAATGTATAGTTACGTTCATTGTGTTCTCTCTTGAAGCTTAGTCACGCTTTATAGAGTAACCTTTGGTGGTTGACCCATATCCGTGTGAGCGGTACCGGCGATTGAGTGAGTTTAGGCCTCGAGTGGAGCGTTTCAGATTGATCGTTATCCACTTGGCCTTGGGTCACTCCATCGGGGTTATGGAAGTGATTTGCAAGACATTCTTAGAGGAGAGTCTTTGCAGGAAGCCCCACCTATATAGCTCCCGATTCATTGTGTTCTCCCTTGAATCTGTCATGCTACGGATGTAACCTCGATGGTTGACCCATATCAAGTGTGCGGAGAGTGAGCTTTAGGCGCGAGTGGAACATTTCAGATTACAGATCATATCACTTGGCTTTGCAAGGTCCTCCGCATCGGGGTTACGGAAGTGATTTGCAGACATTGCTAGAGGAGAGTGTAGCTGAAGCCCCCATATATCTCCGGATTCGTTGTGTTCTCTCCTTGAAGCCTATCACGCTTTACGGATGTAACCTCCCGGTGTTGACCCATATCCAAGTGTGAGTCTAGATGAGTGAGTTTTAGGCCGTAGAGTGGAATGTTTCAGATTCGATCGTATCCACTTGGCACAGGGTCCTCCATCGGGGTTACGGAAGTGATTTGCAAGACATTGCTAGAGGAGAAGCGTTGCGAAGCGAAGCCCCACGCATATAGCTCCAGTTCGTTGTGTTCTCTCTTCGAAGCCTGTCACGCTCTACTGATAACCTGCGGTGGTTTATCCACTGTCAGTGAGCACTTAGACAGTGAGTTTTTAGGCGCGAGTGGAACGTTTGAAATTCTAATCGTATCCACTTAGCCTAGGGTCCTCCGTCGGGGTTATGGAAGTGATTTGCAAGACATTGCTAGAGGAGGGCGAGGCACGCTCATTTTACTTGTGATATTTTTGATGTTCCCCTACACTTTTGTTTTACCTCTCTGCAAATGGAGGCTTTTCGTTGCGGAAATATCCTTTGGAGAGTCCATATGTGCCTTTTATTAGGAAATGATGTGGAATGTTTGGTTACGATCGGATCTCACGTTGCCTAGGGTCCTCAGCGTTGGTCTTATTTTATGGCACATTTTTGTAAATGCCTCGAGGAGAAGGGTAGTAATCAAATCGGGTTCGAGGTTGGCTAGTCCAGATAGTGTGCGCCCTTTGAGCGTGCGTAGAGGGCTATCTTGAGTAAGGATGTCCTGAGCGGTCTTATAATTGAGGTAGTGCGTGCATGGTGTATTCTATGTGGCCTATGTTTATCGCAGTAAATTTTCTTGAGGCTTAGGGTAAAGGGCTTTGTATGGGGATGCCTTCCCAGATGCACTGTGAACGAATCTCATTGTCGATGCGCTCGACAGGAACTATGCGGTCTATCTACCCCGAAGATGTGAAGTTTTACGAGGTTCTTGATGCCCCCGTCATGTTTTTTCACTTTGACATTTGATGCGCGATGGGTTCATTGGAAAATCTCTAATGCTAAATCGGTGTTGAAAATGTTGGAAGCACGTGGAGATCTTGAATGGTTGCCTACCTTTCACTCGTCATTTGTCGACATCGAGCTCGAGGTGTGGGTTGATTTGATGTTTTCTGAGAGAGAGGAGGAATTTGATATTTTGCTTTCGCATTTATGCGGGTCGTCGTCATGCCTTTTTGAAGGCCTCTGGCGTCCGTGCGTGGAAGGGAGCTACTTTGGTTGATCCTGCCCGGTAGTCATATGCTTGTCTCGAAATATTAAGCCATGCGTGTCTAAGTATGAACTATTTCGGACTATTGTAAACTGCTGGATGGCTCATTAAATCAGTTATAGTTTCTTTGATGGTACCTTTCTTACTCGAGATAACCATAGCTAATTCTAGAGCTAATCGTGCACAAAATCCACGACTCTTGGAAGGGACACATTTATTAGATAAAAAGGCCCGACGTGGAACTTGCCCATTTACTCGGTGATTCATGATAACTCGGCGGATTGCTTGACGGCTTTGTCTTGGCGGCTTCATTCTAATTTCTTCCTATCGACTTTCGATGGTAGGATAGAGGCCTACCATGGTGGTGGCGGTGACGAGAGGGTAGGGTTCGATTACGGAGAGGAGCACGAGCGGCTACCACATCCCCAGGAAGGCGGCGGCGTGCAAATTACCCAATCGACACGGGAGGTAGTGACAATAAATAACAATCTTTGGGCTCATCCGAGTGTACAGTAGTGGAATAGTACAATCTAAATCCCTTAATGAGGATCCATTGGAGAGGCAAATGCAGTGCCCGGCATCTGCGGTAATTCCAGCTCAATAGCGTATATTTAAGTTGTTGCGGTTAAAAAAGCTCGTAGTTGGATCTTGGAGTCGTCACGGTTGGTGCTACTGCTCGGTGTGCCTTTGGCCCTCACGTCCCTTACTGCCGTGGCGTGCTCTGGCCTTAATTATCTGGGTCGCGGTTAGGTGCCGTTACTTTGAAAAAATTAGAGTGCTCAAAGCAAGCCTACGCTCACGAATACATTAGCATGGAATAACGTGATAGGAGTCTGGTCTGTTACTTGTTGGCCTTAGGGACCGGAGTAATGATTAATAAAGGACTGTCGGGGCATTCGTATTTCATTATCGAGGTGAAATTCTTGGATTCTGGAAGGCGAACCCACTGCGAAAGCATTTACCAGGATGTTTTCATTAATCAAGAATGAGGAGTTGGGGGCTCGAAGATGATCGAGATACCGTCTAGTCTCGACCATAAGCAATGCCGCCGAGGGGATTGGTAGATGTTGCTCTAAGGACTCTGCCCGGCCTTACGAGAAATCAAGTGTTTGGGTTACGGGAGTATGGTTTGCATGTGGCTGAAACTTAAAGGGATTGATGAAGGGCACCACCGGGAGTGGAACTGCGGCTTAATTTGACTCAGCACGGGGAAACTTACCGAGTCTAGAGACATAGTAAGGATTGGCAGTTGAGAGATCTTTCTTGATTCTATGGGTGGTGGTGCATGGCCGTTCTTAGTTGGTGGAGTGATTTTTGGTTAATTCCGTTGAATGAGACCTCGGCTTTTTAACTAGCTACGTGGAGGTTTCCCTTCGTGGCCAGCTTAATGAGGACTATGGCCATTTAGGCCATGGAAGTTTGAGGCAATAACATGTGCCCTGTGATGCCTTAGATGTTCTAGGCCACACGCGTGCTACACTAATGTAACCAGCGAGTTTTCTCCACAAGTCCGAGAAAGGTTTGGAAATCTTGCCAAATTGCATCGTGAGTGGGGATGAACCATTATAATTATTGATCTTCAACGAGGAATTCCTAGTAAGCGCTGAGTCATCAGCTCGCGTTGACTACGTCCATGCCCTTTATACACCACTTGCCCATCACTCCTACAGGTTGAATGATCTAGTGAAGTGTTCGGATCGCGACGATGGTGGTGGTTTCCGTCGCCGATGTTGCGAGAAGTTCATGAACCTTATCATTTAGAGGAAGGAGAAGTCGTAACAAGGATTGTAGGTTGAACTGCAGTGGATCATTGTCATTTAAAGCCTTGAACCATGTGGGGAGTGGGCATGTCGGCACGTGCGCGCGTCTCACTCTGTCCCATCTCTGCGGGAGTTTGGAGGAGTTACGGATGCTTTTCCCTTTGCGTGCCTCGGGGGTCCCCTCATGCCCCAGCTTTCTCTCGAGGTGGCGTTCCGGTCTTCGTAAGTTGTTCTCTGCTCAGTTTGGGTTATTAAAGGGCATGAGTGCAGGTGTCGTCTCTGATGTGTGGTATGCGAGGGTTCATTTTAGGTGCGGTGGGTGTACCCACGTGACTTCTGTTCATCAGGCAGTCCTGCTCCTTTGCGGATCGAAGGGTCCCAGACAAATTTCCACCTCTTGGATTCCTTGCACAATGCACAAGTGGCAGGCTTCTGCCAGGCCCGTTGAACATTTTTACCTCTGTAAAGCAGCTACTGACCCCAAAGTATCTGGGAAGGTTATGTCAAATACAGAACAATTTTGTTCCTTTGGATGGGTGCACCTACGTATATCGCTGGAAGTAGGACGACCTTCCAACTTTAGAATTAAGATTCTCATTTGTTAGAGTCTCAGGCCTTTACGACACTCTGGGGTGGGGACACCCTTTCTCTTATTTCCCCCGTGGGGCATGCCAGCCTCTGGTTGCGAGGCGTCGAGTGGAGTGCATGTCATAACACTCGAGCGCATCGGTGTGGATTGCACCAGGATCGATAAATAGTGTGTAATGTCTGGCCAGCCATGTGTCAAAATCACTGGCGTCGAATTAAACACGACTCTCGAGAACTGGATATCTCGGCTCTCCTACGATGAAGAATGTAGCGAAATGTGATACTTAGTGTAGTTTGCAAATCCCATGAATCATTGAGTCTTTTGAGATACTGGAGTTTAGCGAGGCCTTGGCCAGGGGCACATTGTGGGCGTCACACTTTCTACAAATCAACTTCAGCACGAAAGATGGTGAACTATGCAGGCATGACGAAGCTAGAGGAAACTGCGGTGGAGACCCGTAGCGATATTGATGTGTAAATCATTTTAGACTTGGGTATAGAGGCGAAAGACTAATCGGGCAAATCCCAGTAGTGGTTTCCTCAAAGTTTCCCTCGGGATAGCTAGAGTTCACGCTGTGAGTTTTATCAGGAGTAAAGAAAATGATTAGAGGCATCGGGGCATAATGCCCTCGACCTATTCTCAAAATTTAAATAGAGTAAGGCGGTACTTGATTTGCTCACGTTGAGCCACGCCACATAATCACATGAGCTCAGTGGGCCATTTTACGTAGCGAGAATGAAGCGGTGATGCGGGATGAGCCCAGAAAGTCGAGTTCACGGTGTGCCAGTGCGTCTTAACTTGAGATCCTGAGGGTGTTGGTTGATTAAGACAATGAGGATGGTGGTCATGGAAGTCAAAATCCAGCTAAGGAGTGTGTAACAACTCACTGTGAATCAACTAGCCTCGAAAATGGATGGCGAAGTGCACTGACCTATACTCGGCAAGTCGGAGGCGAGAGTGCCGAAACTCAGATGAGTAGGAGGAGACATGGGGTTGTTGCTGAAACCTTAGGTGCGAGCACAGGTGGGTGCCCTAGGTCGAGATCTTGGTAGTAATGTAGAAATATTCAAATGAGAACTTTGAGAAGGCTGAAGTAGGGAAAGGTTCCATGTGAACGGCTGACACTTGGACATGGGTTAGTCGATCCACAAGACTAAAGTTGTCGATCATCGAAAGGAAATCCGGAGAGGTGGGGTTTCCTACGAAGAGATGCGATCTCCTCTATCTTTTTTTTACCCAAGTATAGAAGAAGAAGAGGTGGGGTTTAGGTGAAGAGATCACGATCTCCTCCTCTCTCTTTTGTTTTTACCCAAGTATAGAAGAAGAAGAAGAGGTGGGGTTTCAGGAGTGAAGAGATGTGATCTCCTCCTCTCTCTTTTCTTTTTCCCAAGTATAGAAGAAGAAGAAGAAGAGGTGGGGTTTACGGTGAAGAGATGCGATCTCCTCCTTATTTTTGCCTAAGCATATAAAGTGGGGTTTTCGGAGAAGAGATGCGGTCTCCTCTTCTTCTTTTTGCACACAAGCATAGAAGAAGTGGGGTTTCCAGGAGAAGCGATACGATCCCTCTTCTTCTTTTGTACTAAGCATAGAAAAGTGGGGTTTACTAGAGGAAGAGGTGTGATCTCCTTTCTTCTTTTTGCCTAAGCATAGAAGAAAGTGGGGTTTCCGAGGAGAAGAGATGTGTTTTTTTTTCCCAGTATAAAGAGTGGGGTTTCAGGAGACAAGATGTTTTTTTTTTCAAACTATAAAGTGGGGTTTCCACGGAGGAGATGTACTTTTTTTTTCCAAAGTATAAAAGTACAAGGGTTTCCATGAGAAGCGAGAGGTATTTTCTTCCTGGGTATAAAGTCGGTTTCCACCGGAGCGCGTGTTTTCTTTCCAAGTATAAAGTGGGGTTTCCCACGGAGGACGTGTTTCTTTCCCGAAGTAAAAGTAGGGTTTCCCACGGAAACTTTTGTGTGTGTGTGTTTTTTTTAAAATTATAGAGTGGGGTTTCCGCCCCGGGATCTGAGAAACTACGGTGGAAAATAGAGGATTGTGCCCAGATGCCCAAGCTAATGGCGCATTTGGTGAGCGAAGTTTGGCGAAGTTGATCCCAGGGAAGCTACGCACGGGAGGTTGCCGACGGCGCTGCCCCTTGAACTCACCGTGCGCTCTCTTGTGAGGCTCGCCAGTGCGTGGCCATGAAGTAGCTCTGCAGGTAGCTCGCGTAGCTCACTCGAGCTCACTGGAAACTGTAGCCTTCTGACTCACCTCGACAGAGCTTGCTTTGCCGACTCGCACTTTATCAGCTGCGCCTCGGAGTTACCGTCCCGACCCGGCTCGCCCAGGAGACTCAGGAGTGAGCTGAACGAGAGCAGGCTCAAGGTGAGTTAGCGAGGTGAGGAAGTGGAAGGCGAGGTGGGCGAAGCTCCCATGCGGTTTTGAGGCGAGGCCGCTATTGAGATCTTGGGTGAGCTGGAAGTCGAGGCTGCTTAGTAGTTTGTGAAGGCGGATGTCGTGACTCCCGAGTGAGTTTCTGACGCAAGCTCAATTGAGGTGCTCGTGAGCTCCTTGGTGAAATTTGCTTCCAGAGCTCACGTCTGAGCTCTATGTGAGGCTGGCTCAGAGTGAGCTCCCACGGGAGGCTGTTTGGTGGTATCAGTGCAAAGGTGATCTGAGACTCTGTGAGGCTGGATCGCGAAGCTCCCATCAGAAGCTCAGCTTGGTGAGAGATCTCGGCAAGCTATTTGGTGAAATGTATGGTGAGCACCAGGAAGCTCGAGGAGTAAAGGCTGCTATAGGGTGAGCTTATTGACCCGATCTTACGGGGCCGAGCTCACCCAGGATGAGTTGTGAGCGAGCTATTAGGGTGACCTCCTGAGTGAAAGTTTTGGGTTGCGAAATTTCTTAGGTGAGGCTACTGGCAGCGAACTCGAGGCGAGCTACTGAAAACAAGCTCGAGGCGAGTTGGCAGGTGAGCTCCCGAGGTGATTTTCAAGCGAAACTACTCAATGAGCTCCCATGCGAGCTCAGTCGAGGCTCTGAAAGAGAGCTCTAGAGGAGGCTGCTCACGAGCTCACCGGGTGAGCTCAAGGTGAGGCTGCTCGGTGACCCCCAAGCGAGATTTTTCGATGAGCTCCACTGAATGAGATCCCGACGGCAAGCTGTTTGGCGAGATGTATGGCAAGCTCCATGGCAAGCTACTATAGGGTGAACATGCCGGCAATCTTACGGTGGCTGCGGGATGAGTTGGCGAGGTGAGTACATCGGGTGAGTTTCTTGGTGAGCTCGGGAAAGCTCTTGGCGAGTTCGAGCGACTGTTTGGCGAGCTCCTCGGTGAGATGTTACTCGGCGAGGCTGCTCATGAAGCTCAAGTTAGCCTACTCAGGCAGGCTCACGGGTGAGCTACTTGGTGATGGCAGCCCGAACTCGAGGCGAGCTCACAGGAGACAGGCTCGAGTCGAGTTGGCGAGGTGAGATAGAAGGTGAGCTCCCATGCTGAGTTTACTCGGGCGGTGATGCTTGAGCTCTGGGCAAGCTCAAGTCAAAGGCTGGCAAGGTGAGCTATCGAAAAGCTCTCGGAGGGTGAGTTTCGGAGGTAATCTCAGTCGGCGCTTTCGGCAGGCTCATAGCCGACTCAATGCAGAGCTCAGGGGCGGCATTCACTCGGTGAGCTCCACGTGGGAGCTGTTTGGCGAGCTACTCGGTGACCTCTCGGTAGAGCTACTCAGCTTGACTCCCATCTTCCATTTTGCTCGGTGAGATCAGGGAAAGTTGTTTGGTGAGATGTTCGGCGAGCACGAAGCGAAAGCTCGGTGGTAAGCTCTTATGAGGTGAGCTTGTCGCGAGTCTTACGGGCGAGTGCTGGGCGAGTTGTGCTTGGTGAGTTACCCGGCCAGACTAGGAGGTGAGTTGGCGAGAGTGATCTGTCGGGCGAGCTCGAGGCAGGTGCTTGACAACCTCCGGGCGAGCTGCGGGCGGGCAAATTTTGTGCCAGGGTGATCTCCCAGAGAGCTACTCGGTGACCTCCTAGTGAGGCTGCGGCTGAGCTCCCCAGTAAGTTGCTCGGCAGACTCAGGAGTGAGGTTGCGGGGTGAGCTTGCGGTGGAAGTTAGCAAGACAGAGCTCCTCGGCGAGCTCAAGGCGAGTTGTGAGGCAACATCCCAGCGAAGTTGGCGAGAGTGAAGCTCCCAGGCGAGTTGCTAACCGAAGCGAGCTCAGGGTGGCTAACTTATCGAGCTCCACCTGGTGAGCTCCCAGGGTGAGCTGCTTGATGGGATTTTTGGTGAGCTCCGTGAAAAATGGGCTGCTCAGCTTTGGTGAGCTCTGCCAAAAAGAGCTACTCGGTGAGGCTCACATAGTGAGCTCCAAGTCCGGGTTGCTCGGTGAGCTTTCGAGAAGAAGGTATCATTCGAGGCGCTGCTCAGAAATATTTACCCAATAGTGCTACTCAGTGAGCTCAGGCGAAGCTAACTCGGTGAGCTCCAGTAAGTGTTTGGCGAGCTATTCGGCGAGCTCCCGGTCAAGCTACTCTAAGGCGAGCTCCCAGGCGAAGCTTTGGTGAGCTTCCGAGACAAGTTGTAGCGGCGGCTCGGGAGCGCGAGCTCCTGAGGGCGAGCTACGCCGTAGCGACTCAAGCAGGTTGGTCGGCGAACTCCCGGAGTGAGCTTACGGGCGAGTTGGAAGGTGAGCTTCGAGGTGAGGTGTGGGGCGGGATTCGGTGAGCTCTGGTGAGGCTGTTCTGTAAGCTACCTGGCGAAGGCATGCCACTCGATCGTCTTTCTCGGTGAGCTCACGGGAGGTGAGCGAGTTACATGGAGTGCGTTGCTCGGCGGGCTCACATAGAATGCATCATTAGGCTTGCAGGCATCTTAGGGCTGATCCTGTTCCCTGTTGCTATGGCTCGAGTGTCTCGGTGGAAACCCCACTCTATAATTTGAAAAAAGAAAAAAAAAAACACCTTACATGTAAAGTTTTCATGAAACCCCACTTTTTACTTGGAAAAGAAACATATCTCCTCGAAGTGTGAAACCCCACTTTATACTTGGAAAGAAAAACACCTCTGCTTTGTGGAAACCACACTTTATACCCGGGGAAGAAAACTACCTCTGCTCTGCGGAAACCAAGCTTTTATACTTTGGAAAAAAAAAAGCACATCTCCTCCACATGGAAACCCACACTTTGTACTTGGGAAAAAAGCACCTCGGGAAGAAAAAAACCTCTCCTCTTTGGAAACCCACTTTATAGTTTGGAAAAAAAAAAACACATCTTGTCTCACGGAAACCCCACTTTATACTTGGGAAAAAAATACATCTCTTCTCTTTGCTGAAACCCCACTTTATACTTGGGAATAAAGGAGATGTATCTCTTCTCTGGAAACCCCACTTTCTTATGCTTAGGAAAAAAAAGAAGAAAGGAGATCGCACCTCTTCTGAAACCCCACTTCTTACATGCTTGGGAAAAAAAGAAGAAGAGGGGATCACATCTCTTCTCTAAGAAACCCCACTTCTTCCTATCTTAGGCAAAAAGAAGAAGAGGAGACGACATATCTTCTCTGGAAACCCCACTTCTTGTATGCTTGGGAAAAAAAGAAGGAGGAGATCACATCTCTTCGGAAACCCCACCTCTTCTCCTTCTTCTGTACTTGGGCAAAAGAAAAAGAGAGGGAGGAGATTGCATCTCTTTCTTTGAAACCCCACCTCTTCTTCTTATACTTGGGAAAAAAAAAAGAGAGAGGAGGAGATCACATCTCTTCTTGGGAAACCCCACTCTTCTTCTTACATACTTGGGAAAAAAAAAAAAGAGAGAGGAGGAGATCACATCTCTTTACGAGAAAACCCCACCTCTTCTTCTTCTATACTTGGGAAAAAAAAGAGGAGATCACATCTCTTCGTGGAAGCCCCACCTCTTCCTCTTACTAATACTTGGGCGAAAAAATCGGAGAAGCGCAGAAGATCACATCACGGGCAGTGGGAATCTCATTAATCCATTCATATGCGTCACTAATTAGATGACGAGGCATTTGGCTTTACCTTAAAGAGAGTCATAGTTACTCCCATCGTTTACACTGCTGACTTTGTTGAATTTCTTCACTTTGACATTTAGAAACCTTGGGTATAAATCACATTAGTTAGCATCATGAGACCATCAAAATGCTTTGTTTTAATTAAATAGTCGATTCCTTATGCATGCCGATTACGAGTTGGCTGTTAGCCACCTAGGAAAGCCCCACAAGGAGAATCTGTGCCCGTCGCACGATAGGCGCGCGCGGCCCTCCCTCACCATGGAAGCAGCTCGGGTAGGCCGTGACAAGCTGACTCCTGAAGATTTAAGGAGCAGACCCCCAGGCCCCGGCCCTCAGGCCAGTCCTTTTCCCAAATTACTGAGGATCCATTTTTGCCGACTTCCCTTACCTACATTGTTCTAGTAACGAGAGCTATTCACCTTGGAGACTGAGGTGGTTATGAAGTACTGACAGGCGTGAGCAGTACTCGATCCTCCCAGTTTTCAAAGGCGCATGGAAAGCGCCAGCGCCTGGACACCGCGGGACGTGCGGTGCTCTTCCCAGCCCCTAGACCACTATCTCCGGTTGAACCGATTTTAGGGTGGGTAGGCTATTAAAAGAAAGATAACTCTTCCCAGGCCCCCAGCGGCATCTCCCGGATTTCCTAACGTTTGATTAGTCTTTTGCCCCTATGCCTGCAAGTCGGATGAGGCGATTTACACGTCGGTATCGTGCGGGCCTCACGAGAGTTTCCTGCGGCCGCCTGCTCGGGCATAGTTCACCATCTTTGAGTCCCAACTTGGGTGTGCTCGCACTTGAACCCTTCACGAGAAGATCGGGGTCGGTCAGCCAGTGCACCCCAAAGAGGATCTCTTTCCCATCAGCTTCACTTGCGCCTCATGATTTCCCAGGCCAGCAGAGCTACATGCACATGTTAGACTCCTTAGTACGTGTTTCCAAGAAAGGTTGGATGGAAAGCCCATGGCTTGATGCCATGGCGCGCGCCGGTGCCCAAAGGCCCCAGCCCAAGGTGCATGCTGTTCCATAACGCCGGCGGAGAGTGCACTCAGTGGCCCAAAATCCGTGCTTGTCTGCCGCGGCGGCCATGTGCGCAACTCCCGGCGCCAGTAGCAGGACGGCTCACACCATTCCGCATCGGCCCAGGGAGCATCGTGCGGCCTCCATCACGCTTCCCTCTCGACAATTTCAAGCACTCTTTAACTCTCTTTTCAAATTCCTTTTCATCTTTCCCTCTGTGATCGTCTTAGCTATCGGTCTCTCTGCAAGCGTGTTTAGCCTTGGATGGAATTTACCACTACGATTAGGGTTCACGTTCCCAAGCAATTAGGCTCGTCGCCGACACCTGGAAGTGGTGTAACTGTGGTCCCGGGCTTTGGCAGAGCTCTCACCCTCTCTGCGCACCCCTTCCAAGGACTTAGGCGATCCGTTATTGAGAGGCGCTTCTAAAGACTATAGTTGGCGCGTGGGTGGACCGAGTTTTCATGATGGGCTCTTCACGGTTCGCTCCACCGTTCTTCAGGGGAATCTGGTAAGTTTCTTTTCCTCTACTTAGTGATATGCTTAAACTCGGTGGGTACTCACATGACACAGGCCTGAAAATTTGGGGCCGCGCCCTCCCGCGGAAGAAGTCGCGACTAGCAGCTGAGTAAATTTCGGCACAAATCCGTGACCTCATGCCCGCGATCAATGCGCTTAGACCAACATTGGCCCACTTTGCTCATTGTGACATCGGCCCTGCAAATCTTGTGCCCATTTAAGTTATTTGCCACTTTCCGCTAGTAAACATGGACAACCATCTCAGATCCTCCCAGCCAGGAATGAGGAAGTCGATTTTAGGTCGGCGCTGCGAGATGTGCCCTCAGTTGAGGCCTCATGGAAGTGACTTACGTTTAAAGACGCTTCGATGATTCATGGGATTAACCGCGATTCACACTAAGTATCACATTTAGCTACATTCTTCATTGTGGCCGGGCGAGATATCTGTTCGTAGAGTCATGTTTAATTGGCGCCCCGTGAGTCGACACATGCATGGCGCGTAGCCACGCTTCACATGACTATTTATCCGGATCCTTAGTGTAATCCAGCTACCGATGTGTTGAGTGTTATGACACGCGCCTCCGCTCAGCGCCCCTACTGAACGAGAGCGATGCCCCAGTGGGAAATCGGAGAAAGGAGTGTCCCATGCCCCGAGTGTCGAAAAGTGGGAGGATTGAGCGGATGAGAATGGAACCGGTGGGCGGTCATCCCACCCCGTGACATGCGCAGGTGCCCGTCGAAGGAGATGAAATAATAATGCGACATAACCTTCCGGCGACACTTTGGGGGGTTGCGGTGCTTTAGTAGGCATGTAAAATGTTGAGTAGTGAAAGCCACGAAACATTCACGAGGAACCACCTAGCGAGGTGGAAATTCTTGAGACCCTTCGGCCATAAAAGAGCGGGACTGCCCTTGGACGAGCAGTGGCCCAAAGTCGCTTCTACTGACCAAAAATGAGCCCCTCGCATGAGCCGTACTGCCTTTGTAGATGACACTTGGCGCTCACCTTATCATAACCCAAACCAAGTAGGAGAACAAATTACGAAGACTGGAATGCCCACTGACGAGAGAAAGCCGAGGCGGAGGGGACCCCCAAAGAGGCATTGCAAACGGAAAAGCATCCGGAACTCCATTCCCGAACTCCCGCGAGCGAGGGGCGGGGGAGGGAACACGCCGGATGTGCTTCATGGCATGTCCACTCCCTGCGTGGTTCGATTTTAAAATGAAAATGATCCTCTGGGGAGTTCACCTACTGTAACCTTATTCCTGACTTCTCCTTCCTCACCTAAATGATAAGGTTGATGAGACTTCTCGCATGACATCGGCGATGAAACCACCATAAAGTCGTCGCGATCTGAACACTTCGCCGAGATAATCGATCGGTAGGAGGCGATGGGCGGGGTGTGTACTGAAAGGGAGTAGGGACGTAGTCAGCACAAGTTGAAGACTGCGTGCTTACTAAAGGAATTCCTCATTGAAGATCAATAATTACAATGATTCTATCCCCATCACGATGCAGTTTGGCAGATTTCCCGAACCTTTGGGACCGGGAGAAAAACTCATTGGTTTGCGCCCGTGCATATGTGGCGTGCGGCCTAGAACATCTAAGGCATCATAAACCTATTATTGCCTCAAAGCTTCTATGGCCTATACGGCCATAGTTCCTCTAAGAAAGGCCTGACCCACGAAGGGAAACCTCCGCGTAGCTAGTTAGCGAGGTTGAGGTCTCGTTCATTAACTTAGAATTAACCGACATGATCACTCCACCCACTGACTAAGAGGCCCATGTACCACCACCCTGTAGAATCGAAAAGAGCTCTCAATCCGATCCATCGATCCTTACTATGTGTTGAGTCAAATTAAACGCATGCTCCACTCTGGTGGTGCCCTTCCATCAATTCCTTTAAGTTTCAGCCTTGCAGACCATACTCCCCGGAACCCAAACACTCGATTTCTTAGAAGGTCTTGGAGAGAGTCCTTAGAAACATCTATCGCCGATCCTTAGTCAGGCATCGTTTATGGTTTGAGACTAGGACGGTGTCGATCATCTTTGAGACTCCAACTTTTGTTCTTGATTAATGAAAACATCCTTGGAAAATGCTTTCGCGGTGGTTTGTCTTCCGTAAATCTAAGAATTTCACCTCGTGAATGAAATAGGAATGCCCCAGAAAGTTCTATTAATCATTACTCCCGATCCGAAGGCCAATGGTAGGAGCAGGAATAGACTCTATCATGTTATTCCATGCTAATGTATTCGAGTGTAGGCTTGCTTTGGCTCTAATTTTTTTCAAAGTAATGTGGCCAGAGACATGACCCAGGACAATTAAGGCCGAGGATCACACCCTTAGGAAGGGGCGTGAGGGCGTGCACACCAAGTAGGTAGACCAGCCATGACGACCCAGATCGACTATGAGCTTTTTAAGCGCAGCAACTTAAATATACGCTGTTGGGTGGAATTACGCGATTCTCTTGACACGGACTTGCCCTCGATGGATCCTCGTTAAGGGATTTAGATTGTACTCATTCGATTACTGGACTTGATGAGCCCGGCATTTTTATTTATTATCACTACCTCCCAGTGTTAGGATTGGGTAATTTGTGTGCATTACCTTCTTGGATGTGGTAGCCGTTTCTCAACTCCCTCTCCGAGAATCAAACCCTAATTCTCCAGTCACCCATCACCACCATGGTAGGCCTCTATCCTACCATCCGAAAGTTGATAGGGCAGAAATTTGAATGAAGAGTCCACAAGCCTGAGCCGTGCGATCCAGTCGAGTTATCATAAATCACCGAGTGGTGAGAAAGCCCTTGTAAACCTTTTATCTAATAAATCGTCCCTTCGAAGTCGGGATTTTGTGCACGTATTAGCTCTACAATTCTATGGTTATTCGAGTGGTGAAGGTACCATCAAAGAAACTATAATTGATTTAATGAGCCATCACCGGTTTCACGATCACGAAATAGTTCATACTTAGACATCGTGGCTTAATCTTTGAGGAACAAGCATATGACTAAGCGGCGAGGATCGTTCAGGTAGCTCCCTTCCCACGCCCCTGCGGGATGTCGGAGGCCTTGAAAGGTGTGATGAGACCCCACACAAATGTGAAAGCAAAATATCAAATTCCTCCTCTCTTGTAGAAACATCGAATCAACCCACACCTCGAGCTCGAGATGTCGATGTGGAAAGGTAGAAACCATTGAAGATCTCCACGTGCTTCAACATTTTTCAACACCCATGCAGCATTAGAGATTTTCAATGAACCCATTGGCGCATCAAATGTCGCGGCAAAAACATGGCAGGGGGCATCAAGAACCTCGTAAAACTTCACATCTTCGGGGTAGATAGGCTTAGGGCCGGAGCACATTGGCATGACAAGATTAAGTTCACGGGAATGCAGGAAATGCATCTGTCTGAAGCCCTTTACCCTAAGCCTAGAAGCAAAATTTCTCTTGATAAACATAGGCCATTGGAATGCACCATGCACGTAGCCACCTCAATTATAAGGCTTATTTCAGGGATGTCCTTGCAAGGATAGCCCCCTACGCACATTCAAATTAGAACACGGTATCTGGACTAGCCAACCTCGACCCGGTTTGATTACTACCCCCTTCTCCTCGAGGAATTTACAAATCGTAAAATAAGACCAAGGAGGACCACCAAGCGGCGTGAGATCTTATCACAATCGAAACATTCCACATCATTTCCATAAAAGGGAACATATGGACCTCGAAGGGATATTTCCGCTGTAGCGTAAAAGCCTTCGGCGAGAGAGGTAAAACAAAAGTAGAAGGGAACATCAAAAAGAACACAAGTAAAATGAGCATGCCTGCCCTCCCTCTAGCTTGATGTCTTGAAAATCACTTCCATAACCCCAGATGGAGGACCTGGCAGTGGATACGATCGAGGAATGCTGAAATGTTCCACTCTGCGGCCTAAAAACTCACTCGTCGGCACCCACTCGGATGTGGATCGGCCACCATAGGTTACTTAGTAGAGTGTGAGTTCGAAGAGAGAACACACAACGGCTGGATCTATATGCGGGGGGCTTACCAGGCCACCTCGCCTACTAGTAATGTCTTGCAGAATCACTTCCGTAACTTGATGGAGGACCCTGAGGCCAAGTGGATCTGATCGAGAATGCTGAAACGTTCCACTTTGTGGCCTAAAAACTCACTCATCAGTGCCCACTTTCGGATATGGGTCGACCACCAGGAGGAGTTCACGATCCTCTAGTAATAGCGTAGACGAGGCTTGAAGGAGAACCACGAAGAACCGGAGCTATATCTGAGGAGCTTCCATGATGCCTCCCCTACTACAGCAATGTCTTGCAAATCATACATGTAACTTGCGATGGAGGACCCCAGGGAGCAGAGTGGATCACGATCAAAATCTAAACGTTCCACTCTGCCTGGCCCCTCTGCGAAGCTCACTCGTCGGGCGCCCACTTGGATTGGAGTCGACCACTCTAGGAGGTTAGGACATCCCCAAGTAAATCGTGAGCGGAGTTGAGGAGAACACAATGAACTAAAGCTATATACGAGAGGGCTTACTGAAGGCGCCTCCCCTCTAGCTTGATGTCTTAAAAATCACTTACCGCCAACCCAGATGGGGACCCCGAGGCCAAGTGGATACGATCAAAATCTGAAACGTTCCACTCACGAGGCCTAAAAACTCACTTATCCGGCACCCACGGATATGTGTCCAGCCACCAGGAGTTACTTCCGTAAAGCGTGAGCGGGCTTGAAGAGAGAACACAATGAGGGCGGAACTATACGCGAGGGCTTGCTTGTGGCGCCTCCCCTACTAGCAATGTCTTGAAAATCACTTCCGTAACTTAGATGGAGGACCCGAGGCAAGTGGATATGATTAGAATCTTAAACGTTCCACTCTGCGGCCTAAAAACTCACTCGTCGGCTCCACTTAGAAAATGGGTCTACCACCGGAGGTTACTTTCATAAAGCGTGGCAGATTCGAGGAGAGAACACAACGATTTGAGCTATATCTGAGGGGATTACGTGCGCCTCCTCTCACAGCAATGTCTTGCAAATCTTCCATGTAACACGATGGATGACCCCACTAGGCCAATGCGGATACGATCGGAATCTGAAAGCATTCCACTCTGCGGCCTAAAACTCCTCGTCGGCACCCACTCGGATATGGGTCGGCCACGAGGAAGGTTACATCCAAGTAAAGAAAAACACGCTTTGAAGAGAACATAAAGAATCGGAGCTATATATAGGGGCCTCAGAAATGTCTTGCCCAATCACTTCCATAACACGGATGGAGGACCACTAGGCCAAGTGGATCCGATCCAAGATGCGAAGCGTTCCACTCTGCGGCCTCCACGCATGTGGGTCCATCCACGAGAGGTTACATGCATAAAAAGCATAAGATACTTTGAGGAGAGAAGTGGGATCCACAACGAAACATGCAAATTACCGAGTCTTTGTCATCCCCTACTCTCTAGAAACATCCTACAAATCACTTCCATAACATGTGGATGACCACTAAGCAAAGCGGATTCGATCGAATGCGAAACATTCTGCTCTCTGCCTCTGATCATTTGGTCCATCCATGAATGGTTACATCCGTAAAAAGAACATGGCGCTTCGATCGAGAGCTAACGAATGAAGCGAAGCACAATAAAGAGATCGTCTGAGAAATCAACGTCACCTTCGGTCACCGATCACATGAGCTCAAGGAGAATTCAGCGTAGCGAATAAGGAGAACCAGGAGAATACCAATGGCAAAAAAAAAAGGTTTTATAACATGCACTCATAGCCCACATAGTCTTGGCCATGACACCCGATACCTGAGATGGGACGAGAATTCTCCCATTCACCTATGAATCGGTTGTCATTCTATTAGAGGAGGGAAACCCATCCGTTGGCTGACTTGGCCAATAGAGGGCTGCCGCGTTATCCTCGAACCGTGTTTACCATCAAGGAATCAACACAAGCACAACCGGCCAAATGACACCCGATAAATCAGGCGTCTTGAATGAGGCAAAACCCACATGTTCAGAAGAAAACTCCAGAAAGCGGTGGGATATTTGCGTAATACATGTCACGTCAGTTACTTGGTGGATGTGGGTTGAGCGGAAATTTTGACAGCCCATAAATGGCCCAAGGCAAAAGCTCGAGACTAACTCGAAAGACCACGTCGATTTGACTCGATCCACTTTTTGGCCCGGCCTGATAAGAACAAATGCGGTGTGCAAGCTTTTAGAAGTCCACAACATAGCGTAGTGGCAAAAACATCGAATGACCAACCTCTATCCATAGTAGTTCTAAGTAAAAGGATGCATCATGCTGACGGATAAGGATACGGATGACAAAAACATTCATTTTTGCTGTAGCGACTACATTTCTCAGCTGGCGTGCTCGGTGATGATCTCGTTTTGTCAAATGTTCACGATTACGGATTACATAGGTTGAACCATGGCGCTAAAAAAACCTCAATCAAAAATAATATTCTCGTGTAAGCTCAGTAAAAGATTTTTGCACAAGATTATATTCAAAATGTTCAATTTTAATGTACCTCACAAGGACATTGCTCGATGCAAATATTCCCATTCACCTCACTATCGACTCGCCAACATAAGTCTGAGCAAAAACATCATAAAATGCACTTCCACCCATAGTAGTTGTCACGGGGCTAGCTTTAAAGCGGAATAAACTAGCCAACGTGCGGCACTGAGACACTACTTTTTCACTCGCCTTAGAGGATCAAGCTACTCCAGTAGTCCCAGACTACGCCTTTCTCCATCTTCTTCCACCACCCATTCCCCAACTGCATCTGCAACCAATGCACAAGTGAACCTTTCCAACACCCTTCACAGCTGCCCATACAACTGCTCCAGAAGACCACTCGCCGAATACCACGGCTGCCCATACAACCGCCGGGAGCTCTTAATATGCCTTCTTAGTCCACTTGAGGGAATGCACAACTCACGCCTCCAGAATCATCAGCGGCCCAGCTCTGGCATTTGGCCAGGCACATCTGTCGAACATCTCAGCATTGCTGAGGCCATTGAGGAACATCACATGCCCCTATCTGTTATCCATCCGTGAGTCTGCCTGAGTTACCACGCCAGTCACTGCATGTGCCTTTGCTACGGGAAGTCCTCCTCAGAGTCCTTCCCGGGTGTGAGCCTCTACTCACCCCGACCTGCTGACCAACTATCACCCAAGTCCACAACACCAAGGATCCCTGCGGGGAGCACTGCTAGCTCGCCATCCTGGTAGACCGCATCACATGCGGGTGAGGTACTCTGCTTCCCTCGGCTCGATCCATCCTCTGATCTCGCCCCGATGCCATGGCCATGGCGGCCCGGCATCGGCATGCCTCCTCTTTGAGACACTTATGCGCATCCGGACCACATTGACTTCTCAAGTCTTACGCCCGTTGTTAGCTCACCACTGCTTTGATAGTATCGTTGATGTCCTTGACTCAGCCCACCATGTCGCGCATCACCATGTGAACCACCTCTGTCCACTTCCCTGAGTCTCAGCCTCTGCTACCGCACCCACTCCGCATCCGCGCTTCCGGCGCACTCCGATACATCTATGTGAGCACTCGACTCATCTGCGTTGTTTTAACCTCTGCAAGGTTGAGGAGCTTGCCACACTTGGCTCGCTCGCGTCCGAGTTACTTCTCCTCTGTTTCACCTCCGGATCCCAGTCTCACTCCATCACACCTCTTGGTTATTTCCGACATGAACTCTGCTTCTAAGGACGTTGCCACCTCAAAGGTGTCCCCAAGTCCACTATCACTTAACAATGGAGTCCCACTGCTGATCCACGATGCACATCACTGCATGGACATACTCCGCA
The DNA here is from genome assembly GCA_018340775.1 of Taxus wallichiana var. yunnanensis. Classification (NCBI taxonomy): domain Eukaryota; kingdom Viridiplantae; phylum Streptophyta; class Pinopsida; order Cupressales; family Taxaceae; genus Taxus; species Taxus wallichiana. Next base: position 1,031,857,862 of record CM031234.1, read on the forward strand.
AGGGTAGAGTATATCTCCAAGGTCTGCTGAACACCCCATCCTCTGAATGTCCAGTGCACCAAGTGTTCCACACTCCACTTGGTGGGGTTGTGAGTTCCCCTATTGGTATGTATTGTCTGCCATGCTCACCTGGCTCTTTAGGCATGCGCTGCGCTCTCAGCCATGAGGCCTCTGCTCGCCTGAGGTCTTCGTGCTTCAAACCAACTCCCGCTCTGCCACTGCATCGCCCACATGAGTTGCCCAACTCGCTCCGCGTACATTGGGTATGTTCTTCGCTCCAAGACACCTTGCACTGTTCCTAAGTGCAACCAACTTAGCTCACCAACCCGCCTCGGCTAAACCTTGATTCTGAGACATCCTTGGGCTCATAGCATGGTCCTTTCATATTCCCCATGCACAACTCTTACTCACTCCATAGCCCTCAAGAGTTGCATTGGTGCACCACCGGGAACTTCTAGGAGGTCACCCATTTTTGCCCTGCGTGCTTAACTCGCCCAACAGGAGTTACATTGGTATGCGTAGGAACTTCATTAGAGTCACCCATTTTCTACGCCTGCACGCTTAACTCACCCCGGATCTTCCGTAGGCACATGCATGTGAGGTCGTCGACTGACCCATGCCTGCCACCGTTTGCCTCGTAAGCCGGAGTCCATCGGCTCCACTGGATAGCTTCTCGTGCACCTGCCTGTGCGGATGGGGTCTGCCCATCTTGGGGGAGGCGGTCACTCTATGAGCATGGAGATGCGCCCCCTTATATTCTCCCCCACTTAAAGTGGCGACGCCCACGGCGCCGATCTTGGACTTCACAAACTGCGCGAAAGGATCACAGTGTTCACTGACACTTGGACAAAATGTAAATGCACTACTCACATGCAAATACACACGGAACACTTGGTCACTACTGACATAACACAACTTAGTCTCTTCAACATCTCGCTATGCTAACTCCCTGTGCTTGGGAAAAAAAAGTGCCAAATCACTCAACACTACTGCATTGTGCTCCCTTCCTTTGAAACTACACTTCACCAAACATCCCGACCTGATGCTTGATGGGATACCCCCTCTGCCCGATTCCCACTGACCTCTTAGGAGTGCATGATGTACCTGAGCTGCCCTACGAGCTCTGAGCCCTTCTTGCACAACATTCACTGCATAACTCGGAGAACCGCCAACCTCCATGCCGATTGACGAACCACTGCAAGGTTTCACTGCTGCTGAAACTGGTCACACCACGCTTCCACACGCAACACATGATATTCTCCAACTGATCCAGGGGCCTACTTCACCGCAAATGCTGCCCTTGTTCAGCACTTCTACCAACACCATACCACCACTTTGTGTCTCAGTGCTGATCTTACGGTAAACTCTTCACCAGGAATACCTCATTTCACTGCAACTTGACTTTGGTGATCTACTCACCACCGCTTTCAACCAACCAGCACTTCCGAATACGCAACTCTTGCTTCACTCCGGAATGTAGCCACTGCCACTTATTGCTGACACTGAAATTCTAAGGTTTGAAGAAATCACCAGTATACGCGAGGAGAGCCACTTTTTCCACTTCATGGCTCAAGTATCAACTTGATATCACTTCACAAACACTACATTTCAGCCATCCACAATGTATAAGCCTTGACGACAACTTTTGAAGTCATCACGCTACTCGATGCTTTCGCACCTAGGAGTTTTCAAGTCACTCTTTGCCCCACTTGCTTTGGACTCTGCAAGTGTTATCCCTTCACCCAAATCTCTGGGAGTAAGTTCTACACAGCCTCCATGAGCGCCCACTTAAGTGAATTACCCAACCCATCTGTATGCATCCTGTCGCCTCCTCTCTGATTGAGATCTGTTCCAAACACTAGCCTCCTTCTCCCCTGAAGTCTCTGTGACACAACTTGGCTTACTTTCATTGAACAAGTGCCTGACTCTTGACACACTGCATGGGTCTACAACACCCTTATCATCGAGCACGCCATATCGACCACCGTCAAATCTGTTGCATGACTCCTTCCTCATCAACCCTCTTGTCTACCGAGAAAGTTCAACGGCTTAATTCATACCAACTTTGTGACATCAGTAAGGCTCATTACCCCGATACTCCTTTGGATCACTCGATCGATCTTTGCCCAGGCCCACACCGGTTTGTTTCTCTGGAACATAAGCTGCTCCACTGATCTAATTGTGTTGGTGTCCACCTTCCGATCGCCAACACGGTTGATTACCCGAATCTTCACAAGACTCTCTGATCGATTCGTCCAATGACCCGACTCCCACTTCATGCATTTGAGTATCGAAACATGATATAACTTCATAGAAGCGCATTTCAGCCATCCACAATGTACAAGTTCTATCTACAACTTAAAGTCGTCGTCTTTACTCGGTGCTTGCGCACCTACCGAGTTGTCGGAGTCACTCTGCCCTTGCTGGACTCTACCAAGTTTATCCCTTCACCCAAAACTACTAGGAGTAAGTTACGCACCAGCCTTCCGTGAACTATCCCTTTGAAGTGGCGTTACCCGACCCACCTTTGTATGCTTCCTGTCGCCTCCTCTACATCGAGTTACATTGACCTGGCCTTCTTCTCCCCACCCCGAAGCCTCTAGCAACTGCTGACTGGCTTACTTACATTACCTGAAGTGCCTGACTCTTGACACTTTTGTATGGTCTCTGACACCACGATCCATGAACGCCATGCACAGACCATCGTCCCAGTTGCATGACTCCTTTCTCATCAACCCTCTGGTCTACAGCTGAGAAAGTTCACTGTCTTTCATTCATTCCACTGTGACATCAATAAGGCTCAACTAGCCCTGATACTCCGCTGGATCACTCTGATCGATGCTGCCCAGGCCCACACTAGTCTTCTTCTTATCTGGAACAACACTGCTCCACTTGATCCAGTTGTGTTGGTGTCCCGCCTTCCGATCGCCAACACCGTTGATTGCCAATCTTCACAAGACCCTCCTGATCCGATTCGTCCAACAACCAACTCCCTCAAACATGTACGACCCTGTATAGCTGCATTAGGTTGGACACTTCAATCGACAACTGCTTCACAAGCACACACACGAGTCTATACGCTCCACCAACCGCGTTGGTGTCCCGCCCATCCGATCACTAACGATGTTGAATGCGTTGGCTCCTAGTCTACTACCTTTGTTCTTGATCAACATCCCACACACGAAGTTGAGAGCTCTTTCTCCAACTACTCACGTTGGTTTACACTCTGTTCCCACTCCAGCAATGATGCTCATTGTGCTCTATGTACCAAAGAGCATCGACTTCAAATGCTGTGACACCATTTTTCACTCTGCGTATCGGGTACACATTAAATCTCCAAAGCTCTAATACCCAGGGTATCCACGGGGCTAGCTTTGAAGTGGAATTAACTTGCCAACGTGTGGCACTGGGACACTACTTTTTTCACTTGCCTTAGAGGATCAAGCTACTCCAGTAGTCCCAGACTACGCCTTTCTCCATCTCATCCACAACCCATTCCCCAACTGCATCTCCAACCAATGCACAAGTGAACCCTTCCAACACCCTTCACAGATGCCCATCTGGCAGCTGCTCCGGAAGACCACTCGCCGAATACCACGGCTGCCCATCTGACCAGGGAGCTCTTAATATGCCTTAGTCCACTTGAGGAATGCCTGACTCATGCCACCCAGACTCATCAACGACCCGGCTCTAGGCCATTGGCCGGCTCCAGCTGTATCGAACACCTAATTGTTGCACTGAGGCCAGCCAGGAGACATCACATGCCCCTTCATCATCCATCCATGAGTCTTCCTTAGTTTTGTGCCGGTCACTATCGTGCACCATGGGGAAGTACTCCTTTGAGTCCTTCCCAGGTGTGAGCCTCTACTCACCCCGACCTGCTGACCAACTGTCACCCAAGTCCACAACACCAAGGATCCCTGCGGGAGCACTGCAAGCTCGCCATCCTGGTAGACCGCATCACATGCGGGTGAGGTACTCTTCTTCCCTCGGCTCGATCCATCCTCTGATCTCGCCCCGATGCCATGGCCACTGACATCGGCGTGCCTACTCTTCGAGACACCCGTCTGCGTCCAGACCGCATTGACTTCACAAGTCTTCTGCCTTCGTTGTCAGCTCACCACACTGCAACGGTATCCATGATGTCCTTGACTCAGCCCACCATGTCGCGCATCACCATGTGAACCATCCTCTGTCCACTTCACTGAGTCTCAGCCTCTGCTTCCGCACCCACTCCGCATCCGTGCTTCCGGCGCACTCCGATACATCTATGTGAGCACTCGACTCATCTGCGCTGTTTTAACCTCTGCAAGGTTGAGGAGCTCGCCACACTTGGCTCGCTCGCGTCCGAGTTACTTCTCCTCCGTTTCGACCTCCGAATCCCAGTCTCACTCCATCACGCCTCTTGGTTGTTTCCCATGAACTACCTTCCCCAGGGCGTTCCTTGGCTCCACTGGATAGCAGAATCGTGCACTACCCTACGTGGATGGGATGCACATGCCCATCTGGGGAGGCGGTCGCTCTATGAGCATGGAGACACACCCCCTTCTAGTAGTTATAAGTAAATAGGCCTGTCAAGTGACGGATAAGGATTCGACCGAGAAAAACATTCATCTTTTTAGTTCATAAACTAGCCAGACCACGCGCTCAGTATGTCCCAATGTGGGCGATTTTTAAATGTAAGTGTTGACCCATGGCGCGCTCACTAATGCTAAATCAAATCGGTATTTTAATGTTTCCGACCTCTCACCTTCATGCGAATTTTACACAACGTTATATTCAAAATGTTGAATTCTAATTTAGATCTCATGACGATTGCTGTTCATTGCATAGATAGCCATACGGCTCACGGACCAGGCTTCATTTGTGTCGATGTTGGCGAATTTGGAAAGGAAGAGGTGAGCCATGGTGCGGTCATGCACATGACCAAAATGATATTTTCACATTTCGACATCTCCTTTGCCTGAGATTTTGCACAAATTTATTTTGACAACATAGATTAGCTCGGCTATGCAAACATAGCCATCGGAACTCACCGAAACTTCGCCAACATAGAGTACAAGCAAAATCATCAAACGAACAACCTCTGCCACCCATAGTAGTTATAGGTAAAAAGGGACACTCTCACCACGATGGATAAGGAATCGAGCGAGAAAAACATTCATTTTTTTTTAGCTCGTAGAGTCAGCTCGGCGGCCGACCTTTGCGGCCGAGCTCGCTATGTCCAATGCTCACAATTTTGGAATGCGAGAGTTGAGCCATGGGCAGCTCACAAAAAGCCCCAGTGAACCAATATTTTCACATTTCTAATATCTCACCTCGCAAGATTTTACGCAGCGTTATATTTAAAACATTGAATCTTAATGTAGGCTTGCAATGCATATTTCGCAGCAAAAAATAGCCATACGGATCACCGGCCAGAGCTCGTCAAATGATAGGTACAGGAAAAATCATCAACGAGCAACCTCTACACATAGTAGTTGTCACGGGTCTAGCTCGGCCCGAGCTCTAACCGCGCGGCACCGCTTATTCACTTCAAGTCCTTCCACAAAGAAGGAACTCTACGTAAGTTACGGACTATGCCTTCAGTGTTTACTGCACAAGAACACTCCACAAAAATGGTATTCTTTTTGTATTTTGATGGGTTTAATGCGGAAGCACAATAAAGCATGTAATGTAAGGAAATATACTCTAAGTACAAGAGCAAATACACAATGCACTATACTGGCTTGGGAGAACGTGTAATTCTTATTAACTCTCATAGGACAAAACAGCCCAAAAGTCTGATAAGTCAGGCTCACCAAATACACACTGACCACAGTCGGGCACTGGCCCGAAAATGCTCGGCGACTACTCAAATGATTACAAAGAACAATCCCCTCCCAAGGTCAATGACCAACAAGACCCCCACGCGGTCTGCCTGTGACAGTGCGGGACGATGCCTTGCCCTTCCCAAATCGGGGGATAGAAAGCACAAAACCTCTTTTCCACTCTTTGCCAGTATAGACTTGCGCTCACTCAAATCAGCACTTTGCACAAAATCGTTGCTAGCTCGCTTGATCGCATAGATAGCTTGTGAACGTCGGTACGGATGTAAGAGGTATACATCCGTCATAGACTCCCCCACTTAGAATCGGTGACGTCCTCGGTGCCGTGAAGACCCCACTATATGTAGCCTGGAGGAGGCCCCCTATTCGGGTTCATTTACATTCCCGAGGACCAGGCCTTTATTCCTCGCAGAGCAGCTTTAACGTTGTCTTTATATTTCCAAAGGGCTTCTTCTCATTCCCATGTAGGTGAGTGACACCCGACCCACATCCTGAAAGAACTTCCTCACCCTCATGTTGCCGCAACCCTCTGTCTTCACCTCAAGTATCTTGTCCAATTCCCTGTCTGGATTATCTATCACATTGGCAGCTGGACGATTAGGCTAACTCCGTTATGGCTCAGCTTCATCGGCAACAAAAGGCTTCAATTGGCTGACATGGAAGATGGGATGCGTCTTCATGTGTTTCGGAAACTTTAGTCTGTAGGTGACCTTGCCTACCTTGGCCAGAATCTCAAAGGCCCATCAAATTTTGGACCAGGACTTTCTTTATTAGGGAGGGGCCTTGAAGACTTCTGGCTCCATCCTCAACATTACCTTACTTCCGACTTCCAACTCTGCGGACTATCTGGACTGTGCGCATATTCTTTATGCGTTCACTGCTTTGACAAGTGCAGCCTTGCGAAACAACACGCTCGTGCGATCCTTGAGATATTACGTGGTCGATGGACACCTTCCAAAGTATCCAGCAATCAGCCGTGTGAGGTAAAAAAGTTTGTTGGCCGTCGTGAGTTCAAATGGTGAATGCTTGCTCGACTCACTCTTACAGCTGTTGTAGAGAGGAAGCATGCGAGTCGAGAAGATCGGCCAATGGTTTGGTCACTCCGCACATAATGCTACAAGTAAGACTCCAATCTGCATTGATCCTCTGCTGTCGGCCATCATACATGGATGAAACCTTGTGGACAACAACAAATTTGTTCTTACCAACTTGAAGAGCTCTTGCCAAAAGTTGCTTGTAAAATGAGCATCTCTGTCAGGAGACGATGCTCGAGGGGATTCCCGATACTTCACCACATTCTTGAAGAAATACTCTGTAGTTTTCTCTGCTCCTGAGGATGTTCACATGCGGTGAAAATGGCATACTTAGAGAATCTATCCACCTCCACTAAGATCTTTAGACACTCCCTTCACACTAGGCGAATCCGGTGATGAAATCCATGCTCACACTTGCCCACGGCTTTGGCTGGAGCAGTGTGCTTGCAGTGGAGAAGTCCTCTCGGCAGCCGATGTTACGGCTTATCCTGGCAGGCGAGATCAAACAAGTGAACAAACTCATCCACATCCTTACTCATCTTTGGACGGTAAAGCCCCTTTCCAAAAAAGATCCATCGTGCGATTACGCCCGGGGTGACTGCCCATATTAAATCATGGCATTCCTTTATCAAATCTACTGCGAGGATCCCCCACTTAGGGATGTAGACCGACTCACGAGTAAACCACAACATCCCATACGAAATGCTGAACTTGTTTTTAACCCTTTACGAGTCGATCTTCCACGGTCTTAACCAATGCGGCGACTTGAGGATCAGAACCAAGCCTTCCCGAATCTTCGTCATCAACTCCCCTGTTAATTCCACTCTACTCTCCCCATGAGTAGACATTGGGCTAAGCGATCTTTATTGCGATGACCTTGTTATTGCTTTACTGTAAGTGCATCTGCTGACCACATTCTCCTTTCTTGCGATATGCACAATTTCCATGTCGAACTCAGCTAGAAAGTCTTGCCATCTTGCCTGCTTTGGTGACAGCTTACTTTGAGTCAAGAAGAATGAATTTGATACATTGTCTATCTTTACAATGAAGTGCGCTCCCAACAAGTAGTGCCTCCATCTTCTCAAACAATCAACCACTGCAGTCATCTCCTTCTCATGAACTGGATATCTTCTCTCCACGTCCTTGAGCTTCCTGGACTCAAAAGCCACTTTGGATGCTTGTCTGAATTAGCATCCACTTGATGGCAAAATCGAGATACATCACAGGTGCACCTCAAAAGGATTGCTGAAGTCTACGAGGATAACTGGCGATGTCGTCAACTTCTCCTTCAAGAGATCAAAAGCTTCACGACACTTAGGCTGACCAACACCACTTCACATCCTTCTTGACAATTACAGTCGGTGGACTCACGATCTTGGAGTACCATATGACAAACCTTACGTAGTAGTTCGCCAAACCCAAAAGCGCGCACACCATGTACATCCACAGGCGGCTCCCAATCCTTGATTGCTTGAAGTTTCCTTGGGTCAGGAGTTTGATCTTTCCCTTCCCCACAACATGCCCAGAAAGTGAACTTCTTCTGACAAAGGAACACTTTTCTTTCTTCACATCAAGTCATGCTCCTTAACGACTTGAAAACACGCAGGTGTACCTTGTGCTCCTCATGATTCTTGGAAAACACCAAGATGTCATCTAAGTATACCACCACACACTTATCCGGTGGTGAATGCAGACACATTATTCATGAGTGTGCAAAGCGTCATTTGGTGCATTGCACAACCTAAAGGGCATCACAATAAAATCATCGACCCATATCGGTGACAATGGTCATTTTCTCATCATCTCTTGGAGCAATCTTGACCTGATAGTACCCTGACCTCAAGTCCAACTTTGTGAAGATTTTCGCCCCTGCTAGGCGATCGAAGCAATCCTCGATGAGTGGAAGAGGATATCTGTTCTTGATGGTTAAATTGTTCAAGGCCCTGTAATCCACACAAAGCCTAAAGGACCCATCGAATTCCTCGAAACAAAGCTGAGCGCCGTATGGAGGCGTGAAGGGCGAAGATATCCAGCTAACAACTCTTCTAGCTTGCTTCTTTATCTCAATCATCTCGCCCCGGACAATGCCGAGTGCAGGCCCTTCTTTGGAGGACTACCCTGGCACCAACTCGATGCGATGATCTATTGCTCTTCGCGGTGGCAAATATGGTGGTAACTCTTTGGGCATACGGTCTTGATAGTCACGGAGAACCTTCTCCACTCCAGCTGGAATAGGAACCTGTTGCTCCTCTTCATCTTCCCACCACCAACAAGTCTTTGTGAAATACATGGGTTCTTGCCCTTATTCCTTGTATCCTTCCGCATGCTCATTCTTGAACACACTGTGTCTTACCGCTGTCTTCTCTTTTTGTCTTCACCATGCACGTCTGCTTCGGATCCAACAAAAACAAAGTTTCCAAGTGAGGAATTATTGCCACTTTACCCTTTCGGATAAACTCTTGTCCCAACACTAAGTCAAAATCATCCATTTTTATCACGGACAAGTCCAGTTTCCCTTTCCACTCGCCGACCTACACATCCACATCTTGTGCAGAGCCAACTGTCTCCATGGTCGGTGAGTTCACTACCTTAAACCTTCCGGTACCTCCAGAGGACTGGAGGCCCAGCTCTTGGGCTCTTTGGATTGTTATGTAGTTGTGTGTTGCACCCGTGTCCACAAGTATTGTGGTTCTCTTTCCTTTGATCACCACCTCCACGTAGTTCAATCCATGTAGACTACTCCCACCATCATCTATTTTGGGCTCAAATTTCTCCATTGCGTTAAGCCCCCTGAGCATGAAAATGTGCTGCTCATTACATTCATCGGTTCGTCGAATGAACCGGCGACACCCTCTGTAAACTCAGGACAATTTTGTTGTAGTGAGCTTTACCACATGTCCAACATTTCGGCATGAAAGTCTTTCCACCCGATTCTCCTCCTTGTGACTTCTTGCCACCATTCTTAGAGTTGTTGCTGGACTTATGAGATCCCTTTGATGACTCCTGAGTACTCTTCCCTCCCTTGTTACCACCCTGTGGCTTCACAGAAGACTTACTCTGACTCTTATCAACACTCTTTCCCTTCGATGTGTTAGGGTTTTGGGTGCTCTTTGATGAAGTCTCTTCTCTGAAATCTAAGAGACGATCCGCTACATCAATTGCATCACTGACTTCTGACACATCATGGTGCCTGAGCTCTACCTTAGCCCACGGCTGAAGACCATTTGTAAACTGAAACAATTTGTCCGCCTCAGACATGTCGTGAATCTCCAACATGAGGCTCTGAAAAGACTTGATGTAGTCTCTCATCTTCCCAGTCTGCTTCAGCTGACTCAACTTGATCCTAGCCAGCCATGCCGCATTACAGTCGGGCCCGATCCACTAAGGGCTTTCTTCAGATCCTCCCAAGAGTCCACTTTCTTCGTGGATCTCCCTGCGGAAATGTCATTTTCCAAAGTTCTCCACCAAACTTTTGCTGTACACAGCAGGGGTACCTTGCTGCAACACGCACCTCTTGTTAAATCGGCAGGTCCTCTAAACCTTCCGAGATACTCCCAGCGTCCCGAGAAGAAGTTTTCCGATGGCGGTCATCTCGAGCTCCATCGTAGCTCTCTGGCTCCTTCACCTTAGGGAGTTTAGATCCTGAAGAAGAGCTGGACGGTGATGTCTTTGCCATTGCCAGTACCGCTGATCGGCACAAGGTCACTTCATCATGTAACACAGTGCGAGACACCAAACTCTCCTCCAATCTTTCTATAAGTTCTGAGATTGTAGCCTTCATGGAATGCACCTTCTCTTCAAGCTCAGAAAACCTTGTATTGGCTTGCTGCTCCAATTCCTGAATCTGGGAATTGACTTGCTCGTTGGAACTATCCAAAGCTTCACCTCGTGACTTACTTTTATGATGATTCTTGTCACCTCCAACCCAGACTTCCCCTCTTCCTCTATTATCAACATGCTCATCTCCAGATCTTGTCATGCTTGACTCAATACGGAGACACACAAAGAGGGTTCGGCATTGGATACAAAAACGCTAGACAAGGTAAACACAACCTAACCTAGACACCTGACAACTATGCTCGATACCAATTATCACGGGTCAACTCAGGCGAGCTCTAACCACGCGGCACCGCTTACTCACTTCAAGTCCTTCCGAAGAAGGAACTCTCGTAAGTTACGGACTACGCGTCGGTGTTTACTGCACAAGAACACGCACAACACAATGGTATTCTTTTTGTATTTTTGATGGGTTTAATACGGAAGCACAATAAAGCATGCAATGTAAGAAATATACTCTAAGTACAAGAGCAAATACACATGCACTATCTGGTAGGGAGAACTTGTAATTCTTATTAACTCTCACGGGACAAAATAGCCCAAAGTACAATAAGTCGTAGGCTCACGCCAAATACACCTGACCACCCGAGTCGAGCACAACCGAGAAATGCTCGGTGACTACTCAAATGATTACAAAGAACAATCCCCTCCCAGGTCAAAGACCAATAAAGGCTGCCACTGACGGTCTGCACTGACATAGATGCGGGGCGATGCCCACTGCCCCTTCCCAAATCGGGGCGAGAAAGCACAAAACCTCTTTTCCACTCTTTGCCAGTATAGACTTACGCTCACTCAAATCAACTTTGCACAAAGATACGCTGCTAGCTTCGCTTGATCGCATAGATAGCTTGTGAATGTCGGTACGGATGTAAGAGGTATACATCTGTCATAGTAGTTATAAGTAAAAAGGGCTCTCACATGACGGATAAGGAATCGAATGAGGAAAACATTCATTTTGGAATACGAAGCATCACCACGAGGTCATTATGTCCATGTTCGCGATTTTGGAATGCGAAGTGAGCCATGCGCGATCGGCAAAGCCCCAACCCGAAATGATATTTTCACGTTTCCAACATCTCACCTCGCGAAGATTTTGCACAAAGTTATATTCACGCGTTGAATTTTAACGTAGCTCGCGTGGCCATTGCTGCCCTTGCAAGATAGCCATCGGCTCATTGATCGACTCACCAACATTGGGTACAAACAAAATCATCTAACGAACAACCTCTATCCATATTAGTTATAAGTAAAAAGGGCTCTCACCACGACGGATAAGGAATTGAATGAAAAAAGCATTCATTTTTAGCTCGCGAAGCGACTCGATGAGCTCTGCCTTCGCTATGTTCAATGTTGTGATTTTGGAATGCAAGAAGCTGAGCCATGGCGCGCTCGGTAAAGCCCCAGACCAACGATATTTTCATGTTTCCAACATCTCACTTCGCAATTTTGCACAGCGTTGTATTCACAATGTTGAATTTTAACGTCGCTTTCGCCACAAATATAGCCTTACAACTCATCGAATGACTCTCCGGCATTGGGTACAAGCAAAATCATCGGCGAGCAAAATCTACCCATAGTAGTTATAAGTAAAAAAGGTCTCTCACATGATGGATAAGGAATTGAATGAGAAAAACATTCATTTTTTTTTTTTAGCTCAGAAGCTTCGATGGCGAGCTGCGGCAAACTCGCTATGTCCAATGTTCCCGATTTTGGAATGCGAAGTGAGCCATGGCGCTTCGGCCAAAGCTGACCCGACTGATATTTTCACGTTTCCAACATGTCACCTCGCAATTTTACACAACGTTATATTCAAATCTTTAAATTTTAATGTAGCATGATGCGGCGATTGCTCACCGCCTGACGTTGAATTGTTGCTCCTTGTGATAAAGATAACCGTGCGGCTCAGATCGACTTCGCCAACATTGGGTAAAAAGCAAAATCGTCAGAAAAACAACCTCTACCCATAGTAGTTATAAGTAAAAAGGGATCTCACATGATGGATAAGGAATCGAGCGAGAAAAACATTCATTTTTTTTTTTAGCTCGCATGGCTCTGACTCGGCGGCGGCTCTTTGACGATCTACCTATGTCAATGTTCCGATTTTGGAATGCAAGAGTTGAGCCATGGCGCGCTCGAGCAAAGCCCCAACCCCGAACCGATATTTTCATGTTTCCAACCTCTCACCTCGCGAATTTTACACAATGTTATATTGAAAAGCGTTGAATTTTAATGTAGTTAAAACACGGCGATTGCTGCGCGCAAAGATAGCCATATGGCTCATTGAAAAACGAGCGAGCCAACATTGCGTACAAGCTAAATCATCGGGCGAACAACATCTACCCATAATAGTTATAAGAAAAAGGGCTGCCACGCGACGGGTAAGGAATCGAAATGAAAAAAACATTTATTATTTCTAAACTCACGGAGCGGCTCGATTGTGAGCTCTCGGCCAGCTAAATTTGTCAATGTTCTCGTATGTCCAATGTTCTTGACTCACCTACTTATTGCGATGCGCCCTTCGCACCAAGTCACCCCAAACTTGGTAGCTCTGCAAAACTACACATGTTCACAATCTAGATGACATTAAGTCTCCTCAGGGTCATGCGCAACACCACTCAACCGATTTAGTCCTTAAGCACATGCTCCCGGACGAGCGACATTCACCCATAGCTCCCGGGTAAAAGGCTGCTCAACGAACTGCGGGCGAGCTACCGGATGAGCTCAAGATGAGTTGGCAAGAGTGAGCTCCTCGGCGAGCTCAAGGTGACTTGGAAGGCAAGTTGTCGGTAGAGCTCCCATGCGAGTTGCTCCACGAGCTCTCGGGTGAGCTGAAGTCGAGTTGCTTAATGAGATCTGGGTGAGCTATTAGGTGAGCTCCCGGTGAGCTCCCTTATAGGCTGCTTGGCGAGCTCGAAGGTGAGCTGCTCGGTGAGCTCCCAAGTGAGCTACTTACCTGTTGTTTGGTGAGCTCACTGACGAGCTCACGAGTGCGGTCAAGTCGAGTTACTCGTGAAGCTCCCATGCGAGCTACTCTGTGAGCTCCCAATTGAGGCTGCTCTATGAGCTCCCGGGTGAGCTACTCGGTGAGCTCAGGTGAGCTGCTCCACGAGCTCCCAAGGGCAAGTTGTTCGGTGAGAAACAAGGCGAGTTCCCGGCCAAAGAGCTGCTCTAGGGTGAGCTATCACGAGAGCTCCCGGGTGAGTTGTCGGGCGAGAATTTCTTGGTGAGCTCTGAGAGAGCTGGGCGAGGGAGCTCTTGGGTGAGCTATTACATGAGCTTCCGGGAAGGCGCTCGAGCGAACTACGAGTTGAGCTACGAGGACAAGCTTAAGGTAAGTTGGTAAGGTGAGCTCCTCGGCGAACTCAGCGAGTTAGCGAGCGCAGTGTCGGGTGAGCTCTCGGTGAGAGTGAAGTCATTGCTCGAATGTGCTCCTAGGTGAGCTATTTGTCGAGCTCCCTTGCGGAGGTTGCTTGGCGAGCTTGAAGGTGAGCTACTCGGCGAGCTCCCAAAGCTACTCGGTGTGCTCCTAGCGAGCTACTTGGCGAGTTGTTGGCCCGAAGCTCCCAGCGGGCTACTCGGCGAGCTCACAAGCGAGCTCAAGTCGAGGCTGCTCGTGAGCTCGGGTGAGCTCCCAGCCAAGGATGCTCGGTGAGCTCTTAGGTGAGCTACTCGGCGAGCTCCCGGGTGAGCTGGTCCTTGAGCTCCCATGCGAGCTGCTCCATGAGCTCCGAGGTGAGCTGCTCGGTGAGCTCCCCGACAAGCTTCTCTAGGGCGAGATTTTTAGCAATCTTCGAGGCATGATTATAGGTGAGCTGCCATGTGAGTTGGCAAGGTGAGCTATCAGGTGAGTTGCTCGACGAGCTCCCGGGTGAGCTACTCGGTGAGTTGTCGCGCGAGCTCATGAGCGAGTTACGTTGCGAGCTACGTGGCGAGATGCTAGGTGAGCTGCTCGATGAACTTCGAGGTGAGCTTACAAATGAGCTCAAGGCAAGTTGGCAAGGTGAGCTCCTCAACGAGCTCAAAGCGAGTGGGTAAGGCAAGCTGCTCGATGAGCTCCGGGTGAGCTCAAGTCGAGCTGCTTGGGGAGCTCCCAGGTGAGCTACTCGGTGAGCTCCCAGGTGAGCTACTTGGTGAGTACGGTGAGCTCCCAAAGAGCTCCCGAGCGGAGGCTGCTCCACGAGCTCACGGGTGAGCTACTCGGTGACTTGCCAAGCGAGTTTGTTCGGTGAGCTCCCAGACAATTGCTCTAGGTTGAGTAGCTCGATGAACTCTAAGGTGAGCTTGTCGGTAATCTTTGAGGTGGGCTTACATGTGAGCTACGGAAAAGCTAAAGCGAAGTTGGCAAGTTGTCAATCGAGCTTCTCGACGAGCTCCCAGGTGAGCTGAAGTCGAGCTGCTTGACGAGCTCCTGGGTGAGCTATTATCTAAGCTCAGGGTGAGCTGCTCGGTGAGCTCCCTCACGGGTTACTTGCGAGCTCGAAGGTGAGCTACTTGGCGGGTTGATTGGCGAGTTCCCCGGCGAGCTCACAGGCACGCTCAAGTCGAGCTACTCCCCGAGCTCACAGAAGAGCTCCCAACCGAGCTGCTCTGCGAGCTCCTAGGCATGCTACTCACAGAGCTCCCGGGTGAGCTGCTTCGCGAGCTCCCAGGGAAGTTGTTGGGTGAGCTCCCCAGCAAGTTGCTCTAGGGTGAGCTTGTCAACAATCTTGAGGTGGTGTCGAGATGATTTGGAAAGGCGAGTTGTTCGGTGAGTGAGCAGGTAAGCTCCCATGGGAGTTTTTGGGTGAGATGACAGGTGAGCTCCCACGTGAGTTTTCGGGCGAGCTCAAGTCAAGTGCTGCTCGGTGGTGGCAAGCGAAGAGTGTCCAGGCAAGCTCAGTAAGTTTCGGGAAAGCTCAAGTCGAGTGCCGTGAGCTCCTTGGCGGCTGCTTCTGCAGAGCTCCATGCGGGAGGCTCTAGGTGAGGCTGCTCGGTGAGCTCCCGAGGCGAGCTACTTGGTGAGCTCCCATGGGAGCTGTTTGGCGAGCTACTTGGTGAGCTCTCGGGTGAGCTCCCAAGCGAGTTGCTCGGCGAGCTATGTGGTGAGTAGCTTAGGCGAAGGTTGCTCGATGAACTCGAGGTGAGCTTGCACAGTGAGCTCAAAATGAGCTTAAGGTGAGTTGGCGAGGTGAGCTCCTTAGCGAGCTCAGGCGAGTTAGCGAGGTGAGTTTCCAAGTGAGCTGCTCGATGAGCTCCGTCGAGCTCAAGTCGAGTGCTTGGCGAGATCCCATGTGAGCTACTTGGAAAGTATGGTGAGCTCCCAAAGAGCTCCTGCGGAGGCTGCTCATGAGCTCAGAGCAAGCTCAAGGTGAGCTACTCGGTGACCTCCCAAGCGAGTTGTTCGGTGAGCTCCCGACCAGAGATACTCTAGGTCGAGCGGCTCGGCAGAACTCCAAGAGCAAGCTTGTCGGTAATCTCTTAGGTGATCTTACATCGAGCTACCGGGCGAGGCTCAAGGTGAGTTGGCTAGGTGAGCTCCCAGTCGAGTTTCACGACGAGCTCCCGAGAGAGCTCAGGTCGAGCTGATCGGTGAGCTCCCAAGTAAGCTACTTGGCGAGCTGCTCAGCGAGCTCCCAAGTGAGCTACTTGGTGAGCTACCCGGCGAGATGTTACTCAGTGAGCTACTCATGCGCTCAAGTTAGCCTACTCGGTGAGCTACTTGGTGAGCTCCCAGGTGAGCTACTTGGTGAGCTGCTCGGCGAACTCAGGTGAGCTACCGGGCGAGCTCGAGGTGAGTTGGCGAGGTGAGTGGAAAGGTGAGCTCCCATGTGAGTTTTGAGTGAGCTTAAGTCGAGCTACTCGGTGAGTGGTAATGCGAGTTGTCGGTAAGCTCGAGGTGAGTTTACGAGTAAGCTCAAGTCAGTTGCCGGCGAGCTCCTTGGTGAGCTCTTTGCGAGCTCCATGCCAGCTCTGGGTGAGATGCTTGGTGAGCTACCATGGGAGTTGTTTGGCGATCTGCTCGGCGAGCTCTCGGCCGAGTTGCTCACTCATGAGCTCTGCGCTTGGTGAACATGACTCCCATGCGAGGCTGCTCGGTGAGATCCCAGGTAAGGCTGTATGAAGAGCACCAGAGCAAGAGTCCGTGGTAAGATGCTATAGGGTGAGCTTATCGGCAATCTTACGGTGAGCTCCCAGACGAGTTGGCGAGGTGAGCTCCCGGGTGAGCTACTCGGCGAGCTCCCGAGTGAGGCTGCGTTGCGAGCTGGCTTCAGCAAGGCTGCTCGATGAACTCGGGTGACCTTACGGGTGAGCTGCAAATGAGCTCGAGGTGAGTTGGCATGTTGAGCTCCTTAGTGAGCTCAAGGCGAGTTGGAAAGGTGAGCTCCCATGTGAGTTTCCAGCGAGCTGCTCGATGACCTCCCATGCGATCTCAAGTCGAGCTACTAGTGAGCTCCCATGTGAGCTACTTGGCGAGTACGGAGAGCTCCCAAAAGAGCTCCCAATGGAGCTGCTCTGCGAGCTACTAGGTGAGCTCAAAGGTGAGCTACTCGGTGACCTCCCAAGCGGGCTGTTGGCGAGCTCCCGAGGCAAATTTGCTCTGGTCGGCGGCTCGGCGGACTCTGAGGTGAGCTTGTCGGTAATCTCTTATGTGATCTTACATGAAGCTACGGATGAGCTCAAGGTGAGTTGACAAGGTGGTGAAGCTGCATCGGGTGAGTTACAGCGAGCTCCGGGTGAGCTCAAGTCGAGGCGATCGGTGAGCTCGGCGAAGCTACTTGGCGAGGCTGCTCGGCGAGCTCCCAGTGAGCTACTTGGTGAGCTCCACGGCGAGATGTTACTCGGCGAGCTACTCGACAAACTATGAGGTGAGCTACTGGAGAGAGCTCAAGGTGAGTTAGCGAGGTGAGGCGCTTTGGCTGAGCTTGTGGCTGCTGTAAGCACTTGGCGAGCTCAAGTCAGTGCTCGGTGGTGGCAAGGTGAGTGAAATGTTGGAAAGGTCCCATGTGAGTTTACAGGCAAGCTCAAGTGAGCTCCTTAGTGAGTGCTTGTTGAGCTCTAGGTGAGCTAGTCGGTGAGCTCCCAGGCGAGTGCTCGGTGAGCTCCCATTGGAGGTTTGGCGAGCTACTCGGCGAGCTCTCGGCCGAGGCTGCTCAAGTGAGCTCCGTGCGAGGCTGAACCATGAAATCCCATGCGAGGCTGCTCGGTGAGATCCCGAGGCAGAGTTGTATGGTGAGCACCAAGGCAAGCTTTGCGGTAGGCTGTTATAGGGTGAGCATGTCGGCAATATTACAGGTGAGCTTCCGGATGAGTTAGCGAGTGAGCTCAGGGTGAGTTACTCGGCGAGCTCTGAGTGGTGATTACAGAGCTACGTGGTGAGTTTGCTCGGCGAACTCCGAGGTGAGCTTACGGGCGAGGCTACGAATGAGCTCAGGTGAGCTCTCGGGTGAGTTTCCATGCGGTGCTCGATGAGCTCCGTGCGAGTTCAAGTCGAGCTACTTGGTTTGCTCCCACAGAGCTCCCAGCGAGCTGCTCCGCCCAGCTCCTAGGTTAGCTCAAGGTGAGCTGCTCTGTGACCTCCCAAGCGAGCTATTGGCGAGCTCCTGACTAACTACTCTCGGTGGTCGAGCAACTCGGCGAACTCCAGTGAGCTTGGCGGTAATCTCGAGGTGTGCTTACATGCGAGCTGCGGAGACAAGCTCGAGGCAAGTTGGCGAAGGCGAGCTCGAGGTGAGTTGGCAAGTGAGCTATCAAGTGAGCTCCCATGCGAGTTGCCGACGAGCTCCGGGTGAGCTCGAGTTGAGCTACTTGGCGACCTCCCCGGCGAGATGTTACTCGGTGAGCTACTCACGAACTCAAGTTAGCCTACTCGGCAAGCTGCTCGATGAGCTCTGGGTGAGCTACTTGGTGAGGCTGCTCGGCGAACTCCGAGGCGAGCTCAGGATGAGCTCAGGCGAGTTGCAGGGTGAGCTAGAAAGGTGAGTGGCAGGCGAGCTCCCATGTGAGTTTTCGGGTGAGCTACTTGGCGAGCTCTAGGTGAGCTCAAGTCAGTGCTTGGTGGTGGTAAGGCGGCGAGCTATCGGCAAGCTCGGTGAGTTTCGGGAAGCTCAATTTGAGCTACTCGGTGAGCTCCTTGGCGAGGCTTGCTTTGCTAGCTCTAGGGTGAGCTAGTCGGTGAGCTCCCGGGCGAGCTTCTCGATGAGCTCCCATGGGAGCTATTTGTGAGCTACTCGGTGAGCTCTCGGCCCGAGAGCTAGTCATGAGCTCCCATGTGGTGAGCGAAGTGAGCTCCATCTGGCTGCTCGGTGATATCCCGGGGAAAGTTATACGGCGAGCGGTGTGGCGAGCACCAAGGCAAGCTCTGCAGCAAGCTGCTATAGGGTGAGCGTGTCATCAATCTTACAGGTTAGCTACCAGATGAGTTTGCAAGGTGAGTGCCAGGACAAGTTCTGAGGTGAGATCCCAGTGAGATCGTTGCGAGCTCGTGGCTAGCTTCTCGATGAACTCAGGCGAGCTTACGGGCGAGCTGCTGGCGAGCTCAAGGCGAGGCTGCTCGATGAGCTCCCGGGTGGGCTCGAGTCAAGCTGATCGGTGAGCTCCCAGGAAAGCTACTTGGTGAGCTATTCACTGAGCTCCCAAGCAAGCTACTTGGCGAGCTCCCCGGCCGGAGATGTTACTCGACACGCTACTCGTGAGCTCAAGTTAGCTACTCGGTGAGCTCTGGGTAAGCTGCTTGGCGAACTCCGAGGTGAGCTAGCGAGATGAGATCAGGCGAGTTAGCGAGAGTGAGATGAGAGGTGAGCTCCCATGCGAGTTTTGAGATGAGGTGCTTGATGAGCTCTGGGTGAGCTCAAGTCGAGTGCTGCTTGGTGGTGGCAAGGTGAGCTATCGGCGAGCTCCGGGTGAGTTTCAGGAAAGCTCAAGTCGAGCTGCTCGGCGAGCTCCTTGGCAAGCTGCTTTCAGAGCTCCGTGCTGGAGAGCTCTGGTGAGCTACTCGGTAAGCTCCCATGGGAGCTATTTGGTGAGCTCTCGGTCGACACTTTCTATGAGCTCCTGCGTGGTGGACCGCGAGCTCCCATCGAGCTACTCGGTGAGATCCCGGCAAGGCTGTTTGGTGAGGCATCAGGCGAGCACCAAGCAAGCTCGAGGCAAGCTCTTATAGGGCGAGCTTGTCGGAAATCTTACATGCGAGGCTGCCGGATGAGTTGGCGGGTGAGGCTGTCGGGTGAGCTCCCGAGTGAGTTGCGTTGCGAGCTCTTGGGTGAGCTACTCAGCGAACTCCGAGGCGAGCTACCAAGCGAGCTCAAGGTGAGTTGGTAGGAGAGCTCTAGGTGAGTTTCCATGCGAGGCTGCTCGATGAGCTCCGTGCGAGCTCAAGTTGATCTCCCAAAGAGCTCCCGGTGGAGCTGCTCATGACTCTGGCGAGCTTCTCGGTGACCTCCCAGTGAGCTTTTGCGAGCTCGGCCAGAATGAGATCCCGGGAAAGGCTGTTTGACAAGCTGCTATAGGGTGAGCTTGTCAGCAATCTTATAGGCGAGCTGCCAGATGAGTTGGCAAGGCGAGCTGTCAGGTGAGTTTCTCGGTGAGCTCCCAGGAAAGCTACTTGGCGAGCTCCCAAGCAAGCTACTTGGCGAGCTCCCAAGCGAGCTACTTAGCAAGCTCCCTGGTGAGATGTTACTCGGCGAGCTGCTCGCGAGCTCAAGTTAGCCTACTCGGTGAGCTCCGAGGTGAGCTGCTTGGTGTGGTGATCGACAAAATCCGAGGAGGCTGCCGAGACGAGCTCGAGGTGAGTTGGCAGCGTGGTGGAAAGGTGAGGCTGAGGCGAGATCCCATGCGAGTTTTCGGGTGAGCTACTTGTGAGCTCTGGGCGAGCTCAAGTCAGTGCTAGTTATCACATGAGTGGTGTCGATAAGCTCCCAGGTGAGTTTTCAGGCAATCTCAATTCGAGCTGCTCGGTGAGCTCCATGCCAAGCTCCCAGGCGAGCTGCTCGGTGAGATCTGATAGAACTGTTTGAGCTCCCATGCACGAGCTGCTCAGTGAGATCCCAAGCAAGTTGTTTGGAAGCACGAGCACTCTCCGTGGAAAGATGCTATAGGGTGAGCTTGTCGGTAATCTTACGAGGCAAGCTTCCCGGATGAAAGTTAGCGGCGAGTTGCCCGGCCAGCTAGGGGGGAGTTAGCGGTGAGCTGCTATCGGGCGAGCTCAGGCAAGCTACTTGACGACCTCTGGGCCGAGCTCTTTGGGTGAGCTATAGGGTGATCTCCGGGCGGCTGCTCGGTGAGCTCAGGGTAAGGCTGCTTGGTGGTGTCATCGGACAGTTGGCAAGGTGAGATGTCACGAGAGCTCCGGGTGAGCTCGTGGCGAGCTCCCAGCGGTGAGTCGGCTTGAACTCCGAGGCGAGCTTATAGGCGAGTTGGCAGGCGAGCTCAGGGTGAGGCTGCGGGGGTAGGATTCGGGTGAGCTCTGGGCGAGCTGCTCGTGAGCTACCCGGCGAGCTACTCACGGCCGTGGTACTTGAAGAGCTCACATGAGAGCTTAGGGTGAGTTCATGGGCGCCTTGTTTTCAGGCTAAGTGGGCTTCACGGGGATCGACTCACCAAACTTGGCTCCTTTGAATGTGTCATTAGCTTGGGCATCTTGGGGCACAATCCCTGTTCTCAATGCAGCTTGGTGTGCGGTGGAAACCCCACTCTGTAATTTGAAAAAAAAAAAAACACACGCACTTTCAAAGTTTCCATGAAACCCCACTTTTACTTGGAAAAACACCTCTACTCTGTGGAAACCACACTTTATACCGGAAGAAAACTACCTCTTCTCTGTGGAAACCCCACTTTTATACTTTGGAAAAAAATCACATCTTCTCTGTGGAAACCCCACTTTATACTTGGAAAAAAACACCTCGGGAAGAAAAACACCTCTCCTCTTTAGGAACCCCACTTTATAGTTTGAAAAAAAAAAAACATCTCGTCTCTGAAACCCCACTTTATACTTGGGAAAAAAAAAACATCTCTTCTCTGGAAACCCCACTTTATACTTGGGAATAAAGAAGAGATTGGAAACCACTTTATTCTATGCTTAGGCAAAAAAAAGAAGAAAGGAGATCGTACCTCTTCTCTGGAAACCCCACTTCTTCTATGCTTAGGAAAAAAAGAAGAAGAGGGGATCGCATCTCTTCTCTGGAAACCCCACTTCTTCTATGCTTAGGAAAAAAATAAGAAGAGGAGACCGCATCTCTTCTCTGGAAACCCCACTTCTTCTATGCTTAGGCAAAAAAGAAGGAGGAGATCGCATCTCTTCGCGAAACCCCACCTCTTCTTCTTATTCTATACTTGGGCTAAAGAAAAGAGAGGGAGGAGATCGCATCTCTTCACCGGAAACCCACCTCTTCTTTTTCTATACTTGGGAAAAAAAAGAGAGGAGGAGATCGCATCTCTTCACCGGGAAACCCCACCTCTTCTTCTTATACTTGGGCCAAAAAAAAAAGAGGGAGGAGATCGCATCTCTTCACTTTGAAACCCACCTCTTCCTCTTCTATACTTGGGCAAAAAAACACAAAGAGAGCATAAGATCGCATCTCTTCTCCAGGAAACCCCACTTCTTCTTCTTCTTCTATGCTTGGGCAAAAAAAAAAAAAAAAGAATCGCATCTCTTCTCTAGAAACCCCACTCCTCCTCCTCCCACATCACTTGGGAAAAGGAGAAGAAGGTCACATCGGCGTGTGAACTCTAGCTATCTGAGGAAAATTTGGAGAAACTAGCTACTAGGCAGTTTGATTAGTCTTTCACCCCTATACACAAGTCATACGAATGATTTACACGTCGGTGTCTCCTGCGGGCCTCCACCAAAGTTTCCTCACGGCTTCGCCTTGCTCGAGGCATAGTTCACCATCTTTTGGGTCCCAAGTAGGTGTGCTCACCTCGAACCCTTCACGGAAGATCGGGGTCATTTGGTGGTGCACCCTAAGAGGGCTCTGCGCCCGATCATCTTCCTTACGCCTCGCGAGTTTCCAAACCATGCCGACTCGCACATATGTTAGACTCCTTGGTCCGTGTTTCAAGGCGGGTCGGATGGAAAGCCCATGACCCGTGCCACAGTGCGAAAGGTGCCCAAGGGCCCACCAAGGCACATGCTTCATTCCATGACCACCACGACGTAGAGTACACTCAACGGCCCAAAAGCCATGCTTGTTCCAGCTGCGATGGCCCATGTTGACACCTCCCCAAAGCCGAGTGGCGAGACGAGGCTCACTTGCCGTTCCGCATCCGGCCAAGGGAGCATCGTTGGCCTCCATCTGCTTCCCTCCCGACAATTTTAAGCACTCTTTAACTCTCTTTTCAAAGTGATTTTCATCTTTCCCTCGCGGTACTTGTTTGCTATCGGTCTACGGCCGTATTTATCCTTGGATGGAATTTACCACCCGATTAGGGCTACATTCCCAAACAACTTTGACTCACCCAAGCTGGCGCCTCGTGTTGCAGCGGGGTCCAGGCCATAAGGGCTCTCACACTCTCCAATGCCCCCTTCCCGGGGGACTTGGAGGCCCGATCTATCGGCTGAGAGGATGCTTCTACGGACTACTGATTCGGCATGTAGATCGGTTGATTTTCATCTTGGGCTCTTCTCAGTTCGATCGTCGTTCTTAGGGAATCCTAGTAAGTTTCTTTTCCTCTTCTTAGTGATATGCTTAAAATCGGTGGGTACTCACGCATGACTTGGGCCGTGAAAGTTGGGACACACCCTCCCGCGGAAGAGTCACGACTAACAAGTAAAGTTTCACACAAATCGTGACCTCATGCCACAATCCAACGCCCGACCAACATTGGCCACCGCTCATGTGACATCAGCCACAAATCTCGTGCCCATTTAAGTGGCCAGTGTAGAACATTGGTAGGCACTGGGAGCAACCATCTCCGATCCTCCCACCGAGGAATGGGGAAGTCTATTTTAGAGTGTGATGCCCAGCGAGCGTGCCCTCGGCCCAGGCCTCGGGTGCGACATGCGTTGAGAGACTTCGATGATTCACGGGATTACGTATAATTAACACTAAGTATCACATTTCACTACATTCTTCATCGTGGCGAGAGATGAGATATCCGTTGCCAAGAGTCATGTTTAATTGGCACCGTGAGTCGTGCGCTTGCGCGCCAGCGTGCCAGTAGCTATTTATCAGATCCTTGATGCAATCCGCACTTGCCGATCGTTGAAGTGTTATGACCGCGCACCTCGACTCAACGCCCCGCCATGGCTAGAGCGATGCCCATGGGGGAAATCGGAGAAAGGGTGTCCCCACCCCGAGTTTAGAAAAGCCGGAGGCCCGAGCGGATGAGAACATAACTAGTGGGCGGTCATCCGCACCCGGTGGCGTGCAGGTACACCCGTCTAAAGGCACGAAATAATGCATGCGACATAACCTCTTTGGCGGCCTTGAGAGGTTGTAGCTACTTTGTAGACGATAAAATGTTCAACTCATGCAAGCATGCCCTGAGTGTTTCAAGGAAGCGCCTAGCGAGTGGAAATTGCTGGGACCCTTGGCCATGAAGGAGCAAGGCGCGAGGCGAGCGAGTCACTAGTGCACCTCTGACCAAAAATGAGCCCCTCGCATAGCCACACTTTGTAGGCGACAACGCACTTGCCTTGTAATAACTTTCGAACCACGGGAGAACAGCTTGCGAAGGCCGGAATGCCCACCCAAGAGAAAGCTAGCGAGGGGACCCCAGAGGCATTACTGAAGGAAAAGCATCTAGAACTCCGGTCAAACTCCCGAAGTGGGGACGGGAGAACACGTCGGACGTGCCAAACATGCCCACTCCTCGTGGTTCAGTTTTAAAATGACAACGATCCTACCGCGAGGTTCACCTCACTGTAACCTTGTTCTGACTTCTCCTTCCTTTAAATGATAAGGTTGATGAACTTCTCACAACATCAGCGATGGAAACCACCGCCATCGTCGCGATCTGAACACTTCTTTGGATCATTGATCGGTAGGAGTGACGGGTGGTGTGTCTGAAGGGCGGGGACATAGTCATGCGGTGATGACTCGCGCTTACTAGGAATTCCTCGTTGAAGATCAATAATTGCATGGTCTATCCCCATCACGATGTAATTTGGCAAGATTTCTGAACCTTTCGGACCAAGGAGAAAAACTCATTGGTTGCATCGGTGTAGTGCGCATGCGGCGGAGAACATCTAAGGGCATCACGGACCTGTGTGCCTCGAAACTTCCATGGCCTAAACGGCCATAGTCCCTCTAAGAAGTTGGCCCACGAGAAACCTCCGCGTAGCTAGTTGTAGCAGGCGAGGTCTTGTTTGTTAATGGAATTAACCGGACAAATCGCTCCACCAAATAAGAATGGCCATGCACCACCACCCATAGAATCGAAAAGAGCTCTCAATCATCAATCATTACTATGTATCTGGACATGGTAAGTTTCGCCAGTGTTGAGTCAATTAAACCAAAAGTGAGGCTCCACTCACAGTGGTGCCCTTCCATCAATTCCTTTAAGTTTCAGCCTTGTGACCATACTCCCCCGAACCCAAACACTCGATTTCTTAGAAGGTCTTGGGGTCCTTAGAGCAACATCTGCCGATCCTGGTTTGGCATCTTTTATAGTTGAGACTAGGATGGTATCGATCCTCTTGAGACTCCACTTTTGTTCTTGATTAATGAAAACATCCTTGGAAAATGCTTTCGTGATGGTTAAATCTTAAAGTAAATCCAAGAATTTCACCTCGAAATGAAATAGGAATGCCCCGAAAGTCCTATTAATCATTACTCCGGTCTCGAAGGAGAATGAGGCAAGGGACCGAGACTCATCACGTTATTCCATCTTAATGTATTGGGCGTAGGCTTGCTTTGAGCACTCTAATTTTTTTCAAAATAGCAGCGTCGGAAGCTGACCTAGAGAATTAAGGCCGGGAGCCGCTGCCCGACGAAGGGCGTGAGGGCCGTGCACCTGCACGAGTAGGTAGACCAATCGTGATGACCCAAGATCAACTATGAGCTTTTTAAGCGCATCTGACAACTTAAATATACGCTATTGGAGCTGGAATTACTGCGACTTGGCACCATGCTTGCCCTCCAGTGGATCCTCGTTAAGTGATTTAGATTGTACTCATTCTAATTACGGACTCGATGAGCCTAGTATTATTATTTATTATCACTACCTCCCATGTAAGGATTGGGTAATTTGCGTACTGCTTCCTTCCTTGGATGTGGTAGCCATTTCTCGAGGCTCCCTCTCTGGAATCGAACCTAATTCTCCGTTACAGCTGTCACCACCATGGTAGGCCTCTATCCTACCATCGAAAATTGATAGGAAGAAATTTGAATGAAGCATCGTCGGCCTGAAGGCCGTGTGATGCAGCCGAGTTATCATGAATCAGGAGTAGTGGGCAAGCCGCGCCCCGGCCTTTTATATAATAAATCGTCCTTCGAAGTCGAGATTTTGTTCGTATTAGCTCTAGAATTACTACGGTTATACGAGTAGTAAAAGGTACCATCAAAAGAAACTATAAGCTGATTTAATGAGCCATCAGAAGTTTCTGATCTAAACGATTCATCTTAGACATGCGTGGCTTAATATTTGAGACAAGCATATGACTCTTGTGAGATCGGCCAAGTAACTCCCTTCCACGCACGCGGGATGTGGAGGCCTTGAGCGCGGCAGACCCACCTGAATGCAACAAAATATCAAATTCCTCCTCTCTTTACGAGAAAACATCATTAGAATCGGCCCACACCTCGAGCTCGGATGTCGATGCGGAAGGTAGAAACCATTGAAGATCTCCACGTGCTTCATTCATTTTCAGCACTAACGAGAATTAGATATTTTCCAGTAGACCCGTTGGTGCATCGAAATGTCACGGAAAAAACACGATGGGGCATCGAGAACCTCGTAAAACTTCACATCTTGAGGGTAGATAGGCTGCATAGGGCCGGAGTGCATCGGACAACGAGATTCGGTTCACGAGGCATCGGGAAGCACGTCCCATCTGGCAAGCCCTTTACCCTAAGCCTCGAAGCAAAATTTCTCACGATAAACATAGGCCACATAGAATGCACCGTGCGTGTAGCCACCTCAATTATAAGACTACTCGGGGACGTCACTTGCAGGATAGCCCCCTACACATGTTGAGTGCGGAATGTAACTTGCCAACCTCGACCCGGTTGATTCTTACGGCCCCATTGTTGCGAATCAGCGGCACCTAGATGCTGAATCAGGTTTCTACAAGTTGATGTTTCGGGCATCGGTGTGATTACACAACATTGAAACCTCTCTCCAGTGTGGGACTTGTAAAATGAGAGAGGAATCTCTAAGATTAGAGGCTGGTTCCTCAAACTCCTTTGATTAGATCTATTATTTTCACAATTGTAGATGTTTGAATCCTAATGTTAATCTAAATTCGAGAGGCGAGAGATAGAAAGTGTAAAAATTAAAACTAAACTAATAGGTGATACACACAAAGGAGTGGTGAACACTTCTTGTTCATGAAAAATTGACACATTTTCATAAAATGCAACATGAAAACATCATACGAGGCTGATAAGATGTAATTAGGAGTGCAAAATGAAACCGAGACAATGCAAACAGAAAAAATTTGAAAATTGATCACGAGTGCATTGCTGTCATTTTCAACATCAAAATCCTTGCATTTGAACATCGAAGAGGTAGAAACCTTTTCTGATCATGAAGAAGGTACGATGCTTGCGAAAGTCACTTGTTAAAGGTGAAAGAAGAAGCTTGCTATCGAAAAAAAAATGTTCCACTCAAAAGAATGAGGCCAAATCTAGCTTTTTCACTGATTGCATGGAGTCGAGCCGGAGAGAAAAACATGTAAAAATGTGAAACCATTCTCCATTGAATGAAGATACATTAAAATAGCATGGGAATCATTACAGGACCCATGCCACTAACATTTAGCCCATCTTGAAGAAGAATCGACCCATTTTGCATTAAAACTAGTTGTTGAAGCGTCATTTCGGGCCATTACCACGTCGAGAGATGTTTCGATTTTCTCTCACAAAACTGAACCAAAATGAAAAAATGACCATGGATTCTTGTATATAATTTCACCATATTTCCATTGATATAAATAACGCCAAAAGCTGAGCTCTGGATCGAAAGATATGGCGATTTGAAGTTTTAGGGCAAAAACGAGGCCAAAATCGGATCGGCCCGGGCAAAAGTTTGAATTTTACCTATTTGGTCTTTGGAAAAATTTTCAAATTTTCCCAGCGCTCTGCCACTCAGGAGTGCCACACATGGCACATTTCTATTGGGCACGGGCCCATCCTGCTCCATTTTCCTTTTCATTTTTCCCTTGGAAAATTTTCCAAAAAAATTCATCGGGCAGCATGCTTGAAAAATACGTGGAGTTAGGAGGAAAAATTTACCTTTCTAGAAAGCTGAGAAAGAGATCTATCTAATGGTGTCATTTCGAGAAGGTTTTTAGTTCCTTAAAAGTAAAAATTTATGACTGAGGCACAATAGAAGGAAAGAATAAAAGGGAGTTAGCCACAAAATGAGCGGGGGCACATTTGGATAACAATTTTGGCGACTCGGAGGGTCATCTGCTCTTAGATGAATGATCGGTAACTGGCACGAAGCAATCCATTGGGCATGGAGTCATGATTAGTAGGCTAAAAGCTGATCGAACTTTGAAAACTTCCCTCGAACCGCTTGAATCCCACTTTGGACATGGAGTTGTTCTCACGAAATGCCACAGAAATATGCAGAGCGCTGCAAGAGCGAAACCAGCGGCACCAAAACTATGTACAAACTGAAAATCATACATGCTCCCAGAATGGAACATGTAGAGTGTGCCTGAAACACTTCTTCTACTGCAAAGCAAAGCTACCTACTCTACTCTAGCCCGGAAGCAAAGGTGAGCTAAAGCGAACCCTGTGGCTGGTTGTTGCAAAATAGCTTCCTTTCTTCAAAATTGGCAGCCATGTAAATGATTTAGAGCTGAAGTATGGCTGATTGGATAGTGGAAAATCAACAAGAAGCTGGTCTTCTACCCAAATTAGCAAAGAGTGTCAACTAAAAAAAATCCAATACCTCTTGTAGTTGCTCTGCATTTGGATTGGAGAGGTATGACATGCTGATCCTTGGAACTTTACGGCTCATCCTCATGCTTGGAAGCAAACATAGCTGGTTGTGGCTTCTCCTTTGGCTCTAATGAAGCCAAATACCTGATTGGGCAAAGGTCTAGATCCATTGAGTATGCCCATAATTCTAATTTTCAACTCCAATAATGGAGTTCTCTTATGACCTTGAATGGATGGTGTGGAAGCAATGGTGGGAACCCTTACGCCCCTTTCTCTTCCTCCGATGAAGGACATGAAAGATTAAAATATTCCAATCTTGGTTCCCGAAAAGGCTTACATAAGATGCGAGCTCACTGAAAATGAATACTCTCCTCCATGACAATAGGCTCTTGTGTTTGGAAGATGGATGATGAAAAAGAGATAATGGTGGAAACTCAACCGGTTCTTCTTCATCAAGCAGTCCTCCAAATCAGACAGTAAACTACCTCATTGCTATCCTGCTACAAATGTTCAACCTCTCCATGGCGTTCTCTTGATCTGACTTGATCACCATGGTTTCTTTCATCCTCAACATTGAGTTTGAGGGTCAAATTCTTCTTGATCTTTATAACTTGGAGAGATGAAGTAGAGAAAAAGCGAAGGTTCTTACATAACTGCTTTGTGCTCAAACCCTTTGGATCTGCACTTTCTCCCCCATAGCTGGAATGTGCTCCTCTTCTTTTAGATTTGGAGCAGCTTCTCCTTCCTCTTGCTGTCCCTCATGACTGATTTTTTTGCAATTTGAATTGGATCAGCATTTCCTTCAAATAGGGTGCAGCGCATGGACACTATATTACGAACAAATTGATTGCTGATGTGACTCCTTTTGCTCTTCTTCTTTGCTGCAACAAAATCAGTCTGACCACCATTTGTTCTTTAACTCAACCTCTTCTAAAGGCTTCATCCAGCGAGGGATCTCTTTCATCCCAAATTTAGAGCCCAACTCTTCAAAATTTGAATTTCTTCATCCTTGTTTGGCTTCTCTTTTTGTTGTCCTTCAGGTGATTTTGCAATTTTTATGGTGGTGGAGGAGGTACCTCTTGTTTCTTTGGAGGAGGGGTGTTTCATTTAGCTCTATTGGAGGAGGATGAGCCCATTTTTGGAAGGGAAAATGATAGAAGAATTGAGATGAGGGTGGAAGACTAGGGGGTGGAGAAATGGATTGAACACTTGGGACAGTAGGATGGAGAGTTTAAAACTTGTATCTTTGCTAAGATAAAACTGTAATTAGGAAAGAGAAAAAGAAAAGGCATGAGATGGTGTGCTTACCCGTTGACAAGGTTGCTGAATACTCCTCTCATACACCTCTTATTCCTTGATCCACTTTATGCTGACCAGTGGCAGCGTTGCAATCATGAAGTCAAACTTCTCTTGAGGAAATTTGCTGTAATGCCTTGAGGAAAGAGTCCCACCCATGGGCCGAGTGCTCTCTGACCCGATTCTAAATGCTTTCATTTGTCTTGAGACCCTAAATTGCACCATGTTTACCTCCATCTTTTGGATTTTCTCGACAAACCAGCATCTTGCATCTGATTGTCTTCATTTATACACACTCTTACTGCTCTTGGAAAGCTCCATAGCCAAACTGATTTTGGCATTGCTGCTCATATGGGTATGTATGCTGATTTTGAATTAGTTCAAAATGCTGATTTGGAAGGATTTAAAAAACATGTTGGCGGAGGGTGGGAAACATTGCTCACTGTTGTAAATGTGAGTTCCGTGATGGAAATGAAGTCATGATTTCACATGACTTCATGGGATGAAAAGAATGAAAAGAGATGGAAAAGAATAAAGGATGAAATGGATGAAAAACGAGGTTTGCAACTTTAGAATTGGGTTGCTGAATTAGATGGAGTCACCAGATGTATTTACGGAAATTGCCTCAAAAGTGAAATCTTCACAGAACACACCAACCTGCAAAA